>WNWK01013825.1:27500-53810 GCA_009830355.1 Cherax destructor | reverse complement strand
TTGTTCCAAGTAGACAGAAGTATCGGGAAAAGGGGGTGGGGTGGCACTCTATGTCCGTGATCATTTAAATTGTTGCATAAAAACGGGTATAAAGTCTGAATTAACAATACAAGTCTGTCTGGATAGAATTTTCAGGGGGTTTGAAAAATTGATTTTAGGCGTGATTTACCGTCCCCCAACCCCAGATGGAACAAGGGAGACTACTTTGGGAGGAAATTGTTAAGGCCACAAGACACGATAACGTAGTAATTCTAGGGGACTTTAGTCAGATTGATTGGAATTTCATGACAGGAATTTAGAATCTAACGACTTTTTAAAGTAGTTCAGGATTGCTTTTTGAAGCAGTTTGTAACAGAACCTACAAGGGGAAATAACCTACTTGACTTGGTTCTGGCAAGCAGAAACCCTTGTTAATAATTTAGAAATTACAGAGGAACTCGGCTCAAGCGACCACAAGTCAATTACCTTTAGCATTGAATGGATGTATGATAGTAGGGAAAATTTCCCAGTAATGGTCCCAGATTTTCGCTTAGCAGATTATAATGGACTTAGAGAACACTTATCAACTGTGGACTGGGGTGAAGAAGAGAGGTATCAATATGACAGTTTTCTTAACACTATACAGGCTGCCCAAAGAACATTTATCCCGTATAAGAAATTAGATCAAGTAGAAATGACCCAAAATGGATGAATAATAGGCTCAAATATCTTTTAGGGCAGAAGAAAGGAATTTATAGGCGCATAAAAAGAGGTGAGGGTCATCTTATAAATCAGTATACTGACATTAAGAGGGACGTTAAAAGGGAATAAGAAAAGCTAAACGGGACTATGAAATTAAAGTTGCTGAGTTCAAAAACTAACCCAAAAAGTTTTCCAGGTTTATAGAACAAAAGTTAGGGATAAGATAGGTCCCCTTAAAAATAACTTTGGGCATCTTACTGACAAGGAGAATGATATGTGCTCTATTTTTAATAATTATTTTCTCTCGGTTTTCACACAGGAAGACATTAATAATATCCCAGTAATTAATTTTACAGAGGCCCAGAAGAAGATAAATTATGTAATATCACAGTCACTAGCGAAATGATTTGAAACAGCTGGACCGACTGAAACAAAATAAATCGCGGGTCCTGATGAGCTTTTGCAAGGGTTCTTAAGGAATGCAAAATGGAACTCTGTGAACCAATATCTAACATTTTTAATTTATCTCTTCAAACAGGTGTAGTGTCTGATATGTGGAAGATGGCTAATGTAATTCCTATTTTTAAAGCAGGGGACAAGTCACTCCGTCAAACTACCGCCCAATAAGCCTGACCTCAATTGTAGGCAAATTACTAGAGTCAATTATAGCTGATATTATTAGAAGCCATCTAGATAACCATAATTTGATTAATGATACCCAGCATGGATTCACGAGGGCCGTTCCTGCCTATCTAATTTATTAACCTTCTTCAGTAAAGCTTTTGAGGCTGTTGATCACGATAAAGAATTCGATATTGTTTATTTAGACTTTAGTAAGGCTTTTGATAGAGTACCGCACCAGAGACTGTTAAAGAAAGTGGCAGCTCATGGCATTGGGGGAAAAGTGCTGTCATGGATCGAGTCATGGCTCACCAATAGGAAGCAGAGAGTGTGCATAAATGGGGTTAAATCCGAATGGGGACTTGTAACAAGTGGTGTTCCACAGGGATCAGTCTTAGGCCCATTGTTATTTATAATATATATCAATGACCTTGATGAGGGAATTACTAGTGATATGAGCAAATTCGCCGACGACACGAAGATAGGTAGGATAATTGATTCAAACATAGATGTCATAGAACTTCAGGAAGATTTAGACAAACTTAATTCGTGGTCAGAAAAGTGGCAGATGCAGTTCAATGTAGATAAATGAAGGTTCTGAAGCTCGGGAGTGTCCATAACCCAAGCACTTATAAGTTAAATAACGTAGAACTTAGCCATACAGATTGCGAGAAGGACTTGGGGGTGATGGTAAGCAGCAACCTTAAACCAAGACAGCAATGCCTAAGCGTACGTAATAAGGCAAATAGATTACTGGGATTTATATCAAGAAGTGTTAGCAACAGAAGTCCAGAGGTTATATTACAGCTTTATACATCATTAGTAAGGCCTCACCTAGATTACGCAGCTCAGTTCTGGTCTCCATATTACAGAATGGACATAAATTCTTTAGAAAACATTCAGCGTAGAATGACTAAATTAATACATAGCATTAGAAATCTTCCTTACGAAGAAAGATTGAAGACCCTAAAATTACATTCACTTGTAAGACGTAGAATGAGGGAGACATGATCGAGGTATACAAGTGGAAAATGGGTATTAACAAAGGGGATATAAATAAGGTCTTGAGGATATCTCTCCAGAGAGAACCCGCAATAATGGATTCAAGTTAGATAAGTTTAGATTTAGAAAGGATATAGGAAAGTATTGGTTTGGAAATAGGGTAGTTGATGAGTGGAACAGTCTGCCTAGTAGGGTTATTGAAGCTAGGACCTTGGGTAGTTTCAAATTTAGGTTGGATAAATTCATGAGTGAGAGGGGTTGGATTTGAGTGGGACTCGCGCATGAGTGGGTAGAATTGTCAAAGCTTATTTCTTGGGTAGCATTGAAGATTGGGTTGAGCAAATATTCTGTTAGTGGGACGGATTGTGAAGGACCTGCCTAGTATGGGCCAACAGGCCTGCTGCAGTGTTCCTCCTTTCTTATGTTCTTATGAGAAAGCACTCTTCGCATAGTGGAAGTTGGGATTTCTTATTGACACAAAATACTAGTGGAGGATGGGTACATTACACACGTGATCTTCAGCTTCTAAAACAGCTTGTTGGATATATCCCATAATTGAGTAAATTGGCCAAACTAATAAGTGCGTATTTTGTCTATGTCATGTGTTTTAAGGTATTCATCTTTCCACGACTAGCAGAAGAATCAAGTATATATAAAATCAAACTAAAGCCTTGAAGACACTGCCTCCAAGGAGTCTTGGCCAGTAGGCCTGCTGCAGTGTTTCCTTCTTTCTTATGTTCTTATAGCACTTGAAGCCATGAGACATCAAGACGTGTATCGTCATTAATAACAACAAATGCTTTATAACCAGCTTCTGCTAAAAACAGTTGAGAAGTATGCAGATATTTGCTCCTTCTTGTAGAGATTTCAATGCTGAGACTTCCTTTCAGTGTTCCTTGGAATTGTGGCAGCAAATCTCCTAGCAGGTTACACACACCAAATTTTCTCGAGGCCTTTGTGTTTAGATTCATTCATTTTCTCTCTCTCTCTCTCTCTCTCTCTCTCTCTCTCTCTCAGGAACTATCACACTTGCTTGGTTAAAAGAGCCGTTGAGAAATTTCCCGTGTCAGTATGTTACACGAATTTCGTTGAACGTTTCTCTGCAGATCTGCAACATTAACAGTTCCATTAACAAACACTGATCAATTCGTTCATTATTAAATTCTACTTCCCCTGGCAGTATTATCTTGGCACATGACAGCGTGTGCCAAAACACTGCCAAATAAGGTGTAAGTCCCGTAACTTGGAACAGATGTGCACTCTTCTCCTGTCAGCATAGTATGCCAGAAATAATGGGTGATAGATATGGAGACGAAGATTTTGCTGGGCCTATTAACCCACAGGGTTAGTAACCCAGAATAACCCAATAAATTCAGGATGCTATCAGACTGTCTTATCTCCATTGGAGGTTCCCACCCACTTCCCCTCCCCGGGTGCGACCCACACCAGGCACCTAACACTGTTAGGTGAATAGGGGCAGCAGATGTAAGGAAATATGCCCAACGTTTCCGCTCGTCAGAGGATCGAACCGCGGTCCCCTCAGTTTGTGAGCTGAAGCCGCTATCAAGTGAGCCAGGAGCCACTTACATCTGCATCAAGTGTACAGATCATGAAACAAAATACTAGTGAAATATATATTTTTTATATCTGTAAACCTGCAGTCCCCTATAACGTCTCAGATTTTAAATGGTACGACTCTGGTACGACCATTCGTCGGGAGGCAGTCGGGATAAGCTTTCTTTTGTTATTTAAGTTAATGTGATGAACTCCCAAGCCTATCCTCGGGAATACAACGAATGTTTATTTACGATGAATCTTTGACTTAGTTGATAGTAAGAGAGGTGAACAGCACTAGGATAGAGGGGAGACCTGCCTGTCACCACTTCGGAATTGGGAAAATGTTTAGGTAAGGTTTGTCAGGAAACAGGACAAGTGTTTCTAGACGCGGGTCTTATGACGACCCACAGCTGGAGCTTTTGGTCAGCTGACAATATTTGTCAGGTGACTTTTTTTTTGCCTTACGTTGAGCTTCATTGTGTTGCTCTTGTTCCCATCCTGTAGATGAGACTTCTTGCTTGTGTATAACGGCAGTATAACCTATATTAATGGCCCTCAGCATGACCTATAGTAATGACCCTCGGCAACAATTATGTCTGTATACAATTCCAAAAGTTCCTCCATTCATTTTTCTAACCTCTGCTGTTCTTGCTCTTAGGTCTGCATGACCATCTTTTTTTATTTTTTATCCTACAATTAATCAATTGCATTTTACTGTAGGCTACATACCAGCTACGACACTTATCATTTCATTATACGATGAACACTAGATATTAATGTCATGACACTTCATTGTACAGTGTACTCTTATTCATGATAACTTTTTATGGACTGCCGTACACAACTTCCTAAGGAACAATCACTTGCTTGCCAACAGCAGTGTGTTTTATGAAGAATTAGACACATGTGCAACATCTGGGTCTCTTTATTTGAAGATGTTTCGCCACCTAGTGGCTTTATCAATACAAATTGAAGGACATTATAAGAAGACTGTAGAACTATATACAAAAGATGAGGTAATTAGTCACTCAGCTGAGTGACTAATTACCTCATCTTTTGTATATAGATCTACTGTCTTCCCATTATGTCCTTCAATTTGTATTGATAAAGCCACTAGGTGGCGAAACATCTACAAATATAGATACCCAGATGTTGCACATGTGTCTAATTCTTCATCTTGTCGTCTTTGAATACCATTCTTGTACTATATGCTTGACATATGACAGGTATGTCGTACCAACGTAGCTCAGCCTAGTCTGGAACCTGTGACGCCGTCTAGCACGGCCCTGGTATCACCCAGTATACAAGAGCCAGAGACAGATGACCTTGCCAGGAGAAATTGCTTTGCTCTTCCTTCACGACTGTTATCACTGAACAAGGGTGTAATAACCTACCAATGTTATAATCTCAAAGTTTACAATGTGTAATATCTATCGAGTGCATAAAATTTTAACCACGAAGTCGTTTTCCGGTTTAACTAATAACATCATCATTATGGAAGACATATGTAAATGGAGTTTTCTACATGTGATAGCTGCACCACTAAGATTTTGTTGTTGTTTACAGGTTGTAATTGGAGAGCCCAAGTAATAGAGAGAAAATATTGAAGTTGGCAACGTACAGGAGACAGCCAAATGTGTCATTTTGTTTGCGGAATAAAAATCTGTGACAACTGTTCATTAGGACTGCTGGTACTTATATGGAAGAGTTTCTCCATCATAACCCAGCACTTGGTCGTGACTCCACAAGGTCCTGGACACAGGAAGTGCTAGACAGCCCTTGGAGTAGATTGCTACGTGTATATAGGACACTGTTGCTACCATCCACAAGGCACTCCAATGTAGTTATGGGAAATTTCTGCGTCGTGATTCACATGAACTTTATTAAACTTAACAGTGCAAAGCTTACTCACGGGATTACGACTTCACCCACATGAAGAACAACTAGTCCAGGTCTTACAGTCAAACGACAAACCTCAGTTCTTTGAGTTCATGTTCCATTTTCGACCCAAAGAGACCAACAATTACCAGAAGGAGGGTTTATTATCCTATTCATTTACAGTTCACGTAAAGACGAGTTAAGTGACTCAGTGTGCGAACACGGGTGTCGGAAAACCTACATGAAATTTGTGAATATCCAAAACTCAGTGTCTGGTGTGGACGATAAGGTAATAGACCCATTCTTTTAAATGCCAGCCGTCACAGAAAATGTGTACAATATGGCACAGTATTATTATTCAGGCTTCGGTTAGAAGAGTTGCAATCAGTTATTTTCCAGCAAGACTGTGCACCTCCACACAGCCTAGTGATTGTGCGGGATTATCGTAAACACGAAGCTTTCTGGCAAATAGTGCGGGATGGCCTCCCCAAACTGCCCTGGTGTCACGCTTTTCGACTTTTTTTTTTTTGGGGGGGGGGTGGATTTGTGAAAGATTGTTTTCCAGATATCACTTATTGATGCTGAAACACTCCGTCCGTTCTAGAAAAAATTATTGTATCGTAGTCACACTAGAAAGGAAGAATGAGACACTTGTGTAACATTTGGGAATGTTTATTGTGGAAACGTTTCGCCCAGCCAGTGGCTTCCTCAGTCCAATACAGAGAAGAACCGTTATTCTCTACTGGCGGGCGAAACGTTTGCACAATAAAGATTCCCAAATATTGCAAAAAGTGTCTCATTCTTGTCGTTTTTTTAAAGTATTTACATCCCATTGGATATGTTGAATAAAACTTAGGATGAACTGATATGTCGATTAAATATGTCACCGGCTACCAGAGGTGTACACTATGAAATAGAATACATTAGTTCAGCTCCTTTAAGTCCTCTGGCATAATAGATTGCCTAACATGCGCTCTGCCAGGCCTCTTCCATACATAATACGTAGCTGACTCCTGTGCGTTCATAGACCACTGAATTCTGGGCTTTGGGTTTTTTGAGCTCCTAAAGCTCTTGCTATGATAGTTGGCCTTGGATATCCTCCACATACTTTCCACAATAGTCTTGACGTTGTAGTTCCAAGTTTTCTTTCTAAAATGGCAGGCAGGTTAAATCACCGGTCCCAGCTAACCTTGAGATCAAGCCTCAGACAGGCTAGTTAGCCGCTCATTACCTCCCAATTTCTTTTCCGAAAAAAACATTAACATCTTTATTTGCTTTGCCAGCACAATATTTAACCTCAAAATCAAACCCGGCCAGTTCAGCAGCCTAATCATTGCTCCACAGTCTTACTTTTGCTTTGCTAATATTAATCAGAAGAGTATTTTCAACGAGGACTTCAAAAATTTATTGGCCATTAGATGGTCTTTGAACTAAGCAGTCACAGCCAACTTTAGTAGAAAAAATTGATTTCATGCTGCTATAGTTGTTCGTATTCTTCGTTTTTCTCCTCTTGTGATAAGACAATGCCTAAATAATTTAAACTGGCATCTGTCTTCAGTGTATGTACACATTTAAGAACTGGAGTCATCACTAGGTTCTCCTTCAGGGGTGCAACCATTATTTAGTTCCTTTGTCCATTTATACAGTGAGGAACTGTGCTGGTTCCACTGACCTAAACCACAAGAATATTAGTGGAACAACAGTGCTGGCAAATCCTTGTACAAATTTCATATCAAATGCAGTAAATACCAGGAAGGATTTCAACTCAAGAACCGAAGACCATGCTAGTTTTGTGCAGTATTTGTACAAGAATTTTATACAATACAGACAAGATGAAATTAAGACACATGTGCAACATCTGGGTGTCTTTATAGTAGATGTTTCGCCATCCAGTGGCTTTATCAATACAAATTCAAGGACAAAACTTGAAGAACTATATACAAAAGATGAGGTAATCAGTCCCTCGGCCTTGAAGTTTGTGTGAAGAGCACCCTAGTCGGTGCCCATGAGCTACTGAATTTGCTTTAGTAACACTTGCCAGGAAAGGCTCTCTAATATTGTACTGCTCGCTCCTCCTTCTGGACACTAATTATTTTCAGTAAGTTTGCAGGATCAACCACAATTTATCTCGTATTTGTGATGATACGTCTAACAGATCCACATGAGCTCAGGTTCGTAAAGTCACTTGGCATGCCTTGCTTGCAATCATTCCATAATTTTAACTGACCTTGGATGACATTAGCCTCTTTCCAATTACGGAGTGCTGATACTCCATGACCGCTGATATAGCCTCAGACTTTCCATTCTTTACTAAGTCTTACTGGAGTTTCTTCCACATTTGCAACCGCGGCTATTCCTCTTTCGTACCCGAGTGTGATGGTAACTATCTCACCCCACGTACCAGGAACTCAACCAAAACATTATACTGGGGCGCTTCTTAGCCTCCACAACCCAAATATTTACTGGTTGCCTGCTATTTCCCAGTTCTTAGAACTCCAATGTGCATGTATGTTAGCAGGTCCTAGTTTGTATTTAGCCAGCAGAGGCATCCAAATGGAAAGAAGTCACTTCGACATTTTTGGGCTATTCTAGATAATTTACACTATGTATGATAATTGTACTTATGTGTACCTGTGCCTAAATAATTTTACTTACACTTCACCTTAAAACACTTGTCTGGTTTTACCTACCCAGGACTGATATTTATTAGTAAATCCTCACGGAGGTGACTGAGGATGCTCATTTCAATTAAGTCTTGTACTCTGCCTCCTTTTTTAAGGCAGAGGAGTACCACAGTTTTATGACAGAAAACAGTCGGTCCACAGCAGATCAACAGCCTGGTTGACCAGGCAAGCACCAGACGAACTCATCAAAGGTATAATAGCCAAGATAAGGGATCGTTCCTGGGTACACTACTGGAGGATAGCCATTATTAAGGTTCAAATCAGAGTTTGTAACTCATCCATATCTTGGCAAGTCATTGATAAAGCTGGTGACCTCTTCTGTTTCTCTTCTTCTCTTCTACTCTTTTAGAGGAGAGAGAATTGAGCAAGAAAAGAAAGAGGGAAGGCTGCTCAGACGTGCCCAGATTACAATGTGTAATTTACTTCGATTTCTAACAAAGGGGAGGAATTATAACTATAAATAATACACACACACACCAAATGGTCCCTATATATTAACACTTAGACAAGAGACATTGAATTATAAGTATCTTTACCATGTATGTCAGTGATTCTGAAAAAGATTGTAAGGAATCAGTAAGGAAAGCATTTGAAGAGAAGTTATTTTTATAGAAAGAAACCCAGCATAGTTTCAGGAACATAATACAACTGGCTTATGTATTTGCTGGGGTTGTTTGATAGTTACAAATATTAAATAAGAAAATATAACGTAGACTGGATCATCTTATACTACAAGAAATCGTTGAAACGGCACCACACCAGAGATTAGTCTAGAAATTAGAAGAACAGGTAGAAATATAAGGCAGATTGCTCCAATAAATCAGGGAGTATCTGACTATTGTCTCCATCTCCATCCTTCTGTTGTCCCATTTCTAATTATTCACTTCATTTCTTTATCTATTACCCTTTTCATCAGGTGCATGATCGTTGGCACCTAGTGGGTCCCCATAATTCATTTTAGTTAGGTTCACTTTGTGTAAAAACCAGATCAAGTCTTGTTGGTTCATCTTCCCTTCTCACTAGTAGTTTCTTTCACGTGTTGGATCAGAAAATTCTGTTTCTGGTTCTCTAAGATTTGCTCTCGTTGTTTCTGCTTCTCCTTGGGTAGTTTCATTTTTACTAGTCATATTTCTTGTGTTTCAGTTTTTCTACTGCTACTTTAGCTTTGTTTCTTCTTGCTCCCCCTCTCTTTCCCCTATTACCACTGTATGAATCATCCTTAAATTTTTATCATATTCTTTGTTTCATCTCCTTTTGTTTGGTGGTGGATTGTATATCGCTGCCATTATTACTTTTATCTCTGGATATTGCCATATATACTGTATAATCCTTGTAATCCACTATTCACAGGATTCGTAATTTCTCAAATCTCCAGGTGCTTCTAAACATTGGTGGTGCTACTCTCCCTCCTCTGTTTTTTCCATTTCTTTTATTTGATAGCCCTCTGGGAATACTGCATTTGTGTACAAGTGTGTAGGCTAACCTACATTAAAAAAAAAATCAAACAATATCAGCAGTACATGTTTCAGCTCACCAGTGAGGCCCTCCAACTCAACCTATGTATAGTACAAACGAGTTATTGCTCCTTTATAGTTTGATACGAAATGTTTCTCAAATATAGTAAACACCTGTTTCCAACTAATTCAGTGTTTAAAAGTAACTAAAGCAGATGCTGTACATGAGCAGGATTACATTTAATACCTACAAAACTTTGAAGTTTGGGTCGAGTATATAATACAAATACTGTATATCAAAATTAAAGTACATTAATTATTGCAGATGATTATTTGAAGTGTAAATATGTATTAATTGTAAGAATCGCCTATGAATGGTATTTATTAGTGATGTAAATTTATATAATGTGTGTATATAATATAGAAAGGGTGTTTTACATAGTTTTTTCTTATTTCCTGCATATTTTTTTTTTTTTTTTTTTTTTGGGGGGGGGGAGCAAATAAAAATTGATTTTATAAGGTGCTGATTTTTAATTGTTTGACATTAATTTCATTGTGTATATTATGTTGACGTATTTACAGAATAGAAGTACAGCGGACCCCCGGATTTCGTCAATAATTCGTTCCACAATGTTTGAGTGCCATTACCCGAACGAATTTGTTCCCATAAGGACGAATGTAAATTAGATTAGTCATTTCAGACCCCCAAAAATACACTTATAAAAGCACTTACAAAAATACACTTACAAAAGCACTTACAAAAATACACTTAAATAATTGCTCGAGTTGGGAGCTGTACGAAATCCGGGGGTCAACTGTAATGGCAATGCATTATCATATTTAATCATGTAAATCAAATTATTTGATTTCTTTTATAAGACTGAATATTTAAAGTTACCTTGATCTCTTTGCATGGGTCGAGTATTATTATAGTCACAGGGAAAGGCTAAACCCGTGAGGGTTATGCTGAGTCTAGGGAATGGGAGAAGGATAACCCAGGTTCTATCAGAGAAAAATAAAGGCAGCTCCGGTTTCTTGTATCAAAAGCCCTTCAGCATCAAGGAACTCCCTTGAGAGGTGTAGTGGTTGAGCTCCAACTCCAGGACCTTTACTCTTCAGAACATCCGACTCGCGAAATCGTACTAACATAATTGTAAAAAATAAATGGTACACAGTACACACAAGATGTAAACGTTTCGCCCTCCAGTGACAAGACGTAGACGTTTCGCCCTCCAGTGGCTTTATCAATACGAGGACATAATCTGCAGAAATATATTACCTCATCTTTTGTATATATTTCTTCACATTATGTCCTTGTATTGATAAAGCCACTGGAGGGCGAAACGTCTACAAATAAAGATACCCAAATGTTGCATATGTGTCTAATTCATCATGATTGTAAACTGAATGAACGGAGGGAGGTTCGAACACATGGCCAGTCGGTCCCAAAAATTAGCAGGCCAGTGCGCTATCCATTGTACCATGCTGACTGCATCATAAAATTTATTCACGAGGAAAAAAAATATAACTAGGAAACGTTTCGATCCTGGGACCTTGTTTACTTCTGATCAAGAAGTATTTGAGGTACCAGGTTCGAAACGTCTTATAATGAATATTTCTCAGTGTTTACTTATATGTTTTTCCAAAGGGCCTTGCATAAGAGCACACCAGACCAACGCTGGTGTCAGATTAGTCCAGGCCAGTGCGCTAGCAACTGGGCCAGCTGGCTACAATAAGATTCATTAAACTAGGTACATTTCTATACACCATAGGGAGGTTAGCATGGGCCACCACTGTGACCACAAATGCAAGTGTGGCTGTGGCAAACTCAGCACAGTGGGGCCCATGCTTACCTTCCTAGTGTGTATAGAAATATACCTATTTAGGTTAATCTTGGTATAAACCATGGAAACTGACTGACAGGTGGTTTAATGCTGTTTGTTAGGCTGCTGTGGTACAGGGGTGAACGCATTGGCCTGCTAGGTTCAGGAGTACTTGTTTTAGGACGCTCAGTGGAAGATGTGATCTAGCAATGTTATACATATGAATCAGCGAATTCTGTACCCAAGTGCCACACTGTAGGTCTCCAGACCGCCAGTGCCACACTGTAGGTCTCCAGACCGCCAGTGCCACACTGTAGGTCTCCAGACCGCCAGTGCCACACTGTAGGTCTCCAGACCGCCAGTGCCACACTGTAGGTCTCCAGACCGCCAGTGCCACACTGTAGGTCTCCAGACCGCCAGTGCCACACTGTAGGTCTCCAGACCGCCAGTGCCACACTGTAGGTCTCCAGACCGCCAGTGCCACACTGTAGGTCTCCAGACCGCCAGTGCCACACTGTAGGTCTCCAGACCGCCAGTGCCACACTGTAGGTCTCCAGACCGCCAGTGCCACACTGTAGGTCTCAGACCGCCAGTGCCACACTGTGTCTCAGCCGCCAGTGCCACACTGTAGGTCTCCAGACCGCCAGTGCCACACTGTAGGTCTCCAGACCGCCAGTGCCACACTGTAGGTCTCCAGATCGCCAGTGCCACACTGTAGGTCTCCAGACCGCCAGTGCCACACTGTAGGTCTCCAGACCGCCAGTGCCACACTGTAGGTCTCCAGACCGCCAGTGCCACACTGTAGGTCTCCAGACCGCCAGTGCCACACTGTAGGTCTCCAGACCGCCAGTGCCACACTGTAGGTCTCCAGACCGCCAGTGCCACACTGTAGGTCTCCAGACCGCCAGTGCCACACTGTAGGTCTCCAGACCGCCAGTGCCACACTGTAGGTCTCCAGACCGCCAGTGCCACACTGTAGGTCTCCAGACCGCCAGTGCCACACTGTAGGTCTCCAGACCGCCAGTGCCACACTGTAGGTCTCCAGACCGCCAGTGCCACACTGTAGGTCTCCAGACCGCCAGTGCCACACTGTAGGTCTCCAGACCGCCAGTGCCACTAACTACAGTTATAATTCACGTCAAAAACTACTCTCGTTAAAATATTTCATATTAGTTATATGACCATCAATATTGTATCAGGTGACATACAGTAATAATACCTTTATTTACTACAAGTACAAGGTATACAGACCATAGCTGACATCAATGACATACTACTATATAGAAAGACACTTGTTATGCTGAGCATTTCCCGCAAATTAGGTCAGTGTCCCAGGATGCGACCCACACCAGTCGACTAACACCCAGGTACCCATTCTACTGATGGGTAAACATAGACAACAGGTGTAAAGAAACACGTCCAATGTTTCTACCCTGGCTGGGAATCGAACCCAGACCCTCGCCGTGTGAAGCTAGAGCTTTAGCCACCAGGCCACGGGACAAGTATTACGGTGGTCTAATCAAGTTAATACTGAACGGTAGTATACCTTTGATATACCTCTGAAGAGTTTCGAGAGAGTCACTACTCCCGCAGCCCGGCCATGGGTCAGGCTCGTCTGGTGCTAACCTGATCAACCAGGCTGGCAAGTAGTATTTGTTTCCCCTAACCTGAGGCAACTAATAATAATAATATTAATAATAGTCATAATAAGAATAATAATGGTATAACAATAATAATAATAATAAAGGGATGCTAATAAATATACAAGATTGCAATTGCAATGCTAAACCATAGCATTGCTTAAAAAAATGAAGAATTTTCTATTGGCATGCAAATTTTTTAGTGCCCCAGCAAATTTCTTAGTGTGCGAGGGGCTTGGACTTCCAGCAAGCATGTGTGAGCGTATTTGATAGGAGTGAATGGAGACAAATGGTTTTTAATACTTGACGTGCTGTTGGAGTGTGAGCAAAGTAACATTGATGAAGGGATTCAGGGAAACCGGCAGGCCGGACTTGAGTCCTGGAGATGGGAAGTACAGTGTCTGCACTCTGAAGGAGGGGTGTTAATGTTGCAGTTTTATAACTGTAGTGTAAGCACCCCTCTGGCAAGACAGTGATGGAGTGAATGATGATGAAAGTTTTTCTTTTTCGGGCCACCCTGCCTTGGTGGGAATCGGCCGATGTGTTAATAAAAAAAAAAACGAATCACCAGACATAAAGGACTGATGACGTCCTCATTAAGCACAGTCAAGATATTTAACTCAAAGAAATCACATAAATCATGTTATTTTTAAAACAGACTGAGCAAATTGACACCAACAAACTAACAACAATCCCGACCTTCTTCTGAAATGGGTAGATTGGAAATCTGAACCGATCAGAGATTCTTCCTCAAAAAACTACATACGAAGTTCGACACACAAAAGAGAGAGACTAACCTACAGCTGGGGAAGCAAGAGTGGGAGGGGAGAGACAAAGAGATGATCACAGTAATGTTCTAACATGTCATAGTGAGACAAGGCTCATGTCGTACTGAGTGGACGCGGGTTCAAATATAACGTTTTCTTACCCTCGGTCGGAAAGTGTCGCAGTGTAGATGTGGAAGCAAAAACGACGGAAATCCTCAACAGGTTTCCAGAAAATGATCTGTGGAATTGTTTTGGAGGTTTGCAGGATCGTATGCAACTGTGTCAACTCAAAGGGGCTCTATTTTGAAAGTGATCGTAGTTGATTTTCTTAATTTGTTAAATAAAAAGTTAGAGGCACAGTCTCGTTTTTTTGTATTGAACTTCATACACACAAAATTCATATTTAGTATCTTTACACACTTCTGTTATTTGGTAATTTATCATTTATTTAAATATTTGGATTTTGCTTTTATCATTTAAATATTACCAACTTGATAACGTGTGGTCCTAATTTGCTTTTGTTTACTTACGCTACGCTTCTCCCCATTTTCCATCCTTTATTTCTGACTCATTCGAGTTTCAGATGTCTGACTTGTTCCTATTTTCCCCTGTCACAACAGACCACCTCCCTCGCCACCATGTGGCCAGTGTGGCCAGGGCCACTTCACCCTTCTTACATTTAACTTTCTATTAAACAATAGATAGGAATTCTTCCCTCCTCATTTTTGTCAAGCCTATTACTTTACAAAAAGAGAACTTTCTTTATTGATTCAGAACCTTATTGGTTCTGAGCTTTATTTGTTAAAGAACAAAAAGACAATACCTTTGGCTCCTACCTTCATTTTTTGCCTCTGTTTTTCCTCTCCCCCTTTCTATTTCTTGTCCAATCAACCACTATCCCTATTTCACACCACTACTTCTGCTTCCACTACCGGGACCTCTCTGGTCCCGTCCCTGCCACCTCGCCTATATATATATATACTGGCTTCTCTCCTTTCTGTTAATGTGACTTTGATAAATTAGACACATATGCAACACTTGGGTACCTTTATTGAGAAAACGTTTCGCCACACAGTGGCTTCATCTTCATAAGACTTGTCCAACTTTGTATATGTCTACACACCATAGGGAGGGTAGCATGGGCCACCATGCTGTGCTGTGGCTGTGTCGTGCTCTAGCTCAAGTCACTACCAAGCATGAAATCGTAATAACACGGTAGTTCTACGGTTTAGTGATTCTTTTATATTCAGGTCCAATGTACGTTGTTCCGAATACATTTACAATTCAGTTACTTTAAGGGACTAATTGTAAACACTGGTGAAGGGTTCTTGCTTCAAGGACCCCTTATGGGAGGGTCCTTGATGGAAATAAATGGTATAAAATACCGACACAATGGAAAAATAAACACATAAGCAGTATAATGTGATCCTTTATTGACAACGTTTCGCCCACGCAGTGGGCTTTATCGAGTCAAACAGATCTACCTGGAAAAAGAGTAACATGAGTATTTATAGGATTCAAAGTAGTGTGATAGTTTAAAACCTTGTGTGACTTAAGGACCTGCAGTGTTCCATTCTTGAGTTCTATGTGGGATAGCGTTGAAGAAGTTTCTTGGCAATAGGTTCAGCTATGTTGTAGAAGCCGTTGTTCTGGTTGAAGTTGTTGGATATACAGATGAGTGATGATTCCAGGATTCTTCGGTATTGCGTGTTGTCTTCTCTGGCGATGACTCTTGCGTTTCTGTAGTTGATTAAATGGTTGTGTGAATTTCTGTGTTGAACACAGGCATTTCTTGAGTCGTCAGATCTGCCTGCGTACTGGTGTTCTGAAATACGTGTCTGGAGGTCTCTGGATGTTTAGCCGACGTATAATTTGCTGCAGTCATTACAAGGGATTGTGTATACCCCTGCAGTGGATTGAAGCTTGTCCTGTCTGTTACTGGTAATGTCCTTGATGGTGGTGGATGTGGAGGTAGATACTTGGAATGAGGTATTGGAAAAAATGTTGGAAACGTGTTTGGCAATGGAGTTGGTGGGGAGGACTATGTATCTCTTCTCAGCAGTGTCTTCTCTGGGTGTGTTGAAGATGTTTAATGCCCGTCGTCTGCAGTCTCTAATGAAGTGACGAGGATAGTGAAGTTTAGAAAAAACTTGCTCAATAAGGGAGCATTCTTCTTCAAGGAACTCACTGCTGCAGATTCTGAGTGCGCGCAGGAAAAAGCCTATAATTACACCACGTTTAGTTTTGGTGTCGTGGTGAGAGTAGAAGTGGAGAAGATCGTGTTGGTTGGTAGGTTTTCGATAGACTTTAAAACGAAGTTCATGGTCAGCTTTGCAGAGAAGAACATCAAGGAAAGGAAGAGTGTTGTCGACTTCTTCTTCTAGTGTAAACTGGATTGATGGCTCGACCTGGTTGAGCTTGTGTTGGAGAGCTTGAACGTTGAAGCGTCTGGGAGTAATGATGAGAATGTCGTCAACATAACGAAGCCAGGTGACAGAAGAGGGAATAATAGTGGAAAAACGCTCGGCTTCCAGATGTTCCATATATAGGTTCGCAAGGACGGCACTAAGTGGCGATCCCATGGGTAGTCCAAAAGTTTGCTGAAAGAGTTGATTTTCGAAAGAGAAACATGTAAAGCCCACACATAGTTCAACAAGGTCGATGAAATCGCTGGTTGGAATAGGAAGATCAAGCGAGTCGTCAATTTTCCTGCGCAAGAGATCGATAGCTTGTGTAGTAGGTACTTTGGTGAATAGGGATGTTACATCAAGGCTGGAGAGTTTCTTGTTCCTAATGTTGATGTTGTGAATGCGATTGAGAAGGTCACCAGAGTGTTTGAGATGTGCTGGACTGATAGTGCCCCAAAGTTTGGAGAGGTGTTTAGCGAGAATGCCTGAGAGTTGGTGGGGAGCACTGCCTATTCCCGAGGATATGGGCCTCAATGGGATGCCTGGTTTGTGCGTCTTTGGCAGACCGTACATTCTGGCAGGTCTGGGGTTGCTGGGAATGGTGTGTAGAAGTTTCTTCCCTTGTTCTGAGTCCCTCAGAATGCGGCGAGTCTTGCGAAGAAATGTTTTGGTGAGGTTGTCCACTTGGTTTGTTGTGAGAGGTTTGTAGGTATCTGGGTCATTAAGTAGATTAAGTCACATGCAGCATTCTCCACCTCACCCAGCATTCTCCACCTGACTAAATCCTATAAATACTCATGTTACTCTTTTTCCAGGTAGATCTGTCTGTGACTCGATAAAGCCCACTGCGTGGGCGAAACGTTGTCAATAAAGGATTACATTATACTGCTTATGTGTTTATTTTTCCGAGAGTCCTTGATGCTGGAGAAGGGTTCTTGATTCACGAACCCTTAAATGAAGGGTCCTTGATGCTGGAGAAGGGTTCTTTATTCACGAACCCTTGAATAAAAGGTCCTTGATGCTGGAGAAGGGTTCTTTATTCACGAACCCTTGAATAAAGGGTCCTTGATGCTGGAGAAGGGTTCTTTATTCAAGGACCCTGAAAGGTAGGCTCCTAGATGTTGGAGAAGGTTTCTTGATTTACGAACCCTTGAAGGGAATTTCCTTGATGCTTGAAGAGGGTTCGCCATTCAAAGATCCTTGAAGGGAAGTTCCTTGATGGTGGAGAAGGGTTTTTGATTCAAGAACCCTTGAAGGGAGGGTCCTTGATACTGGAGAATGGTTCGTGAAGTCAGGGAGTCGACCTAGCCTCCTTTCATCTCTTCAGAATGGAATTCTCTCTCAGTTCCCTAGGGTCTGCATGGTCCTTACGGGCTTACCCCTTCCCCACGAATATCATAATTCAACTAATATACATTTCGTCTCCTCTGCATTGGATTTCTGTTGCTGGAACGTTTTGTGTTGGGATTTTTAAACGCAAGTAACATCATTGCAATAGTAACGATGTTAATGCATGTGTTTACGTACTGCATTCACTGCCATATATATACCCACGGTATCTGGCGCCAGTCACACCCACGGTATCTGGCGCCAGTTACACCCACGGTATCTGGCGCCAGTCACACCCACGGTATCTGGCGCCATTTACACCCACGGTATCTGGTATCAGTTACACCCACGGTATCAGGTGCCATTTCACTTACCTTAATTCTAGTCTTTTTCTAGATTTCATCTTTGCTTTTTTCCTTTTAATCTTTCCAATGGTTTCCTGGAGGTTGTCAGTTGTTGTTTTTTCCTGTTTATCTCGTTATTTCCTGCCATCAAGCCTGGAAAACATTGTCAGTGTCTCAACATTCATCTCTGAAGTCTCCAGATGTCTGTCAATGTCGTCCACTTCAAATGTTTTATCAATTTATTCTCTTCACACGACTTTTTTCCCCGAGTTCTTTCATTCTGTTTCGCTTATGTTAAATTCCAATTTGTCCAACTCTCATTAGTTGTATCTGGAACAATTTACATTCGTTAATTTTGCAAATGGCCTAGTGGATTACGCGCTGGCCTGGAGTTTTATGACTCACTCTCCGCGAGTTCAATCCCCATCCGTACCATGGTTTGCTAGTAGGGTTCCTTGATGGTGTGATGGTAGAAGGAAACAACCGTTAGATTTTTATATGAAAATTGGTATAAATTTCTGTTCCTTCTGGGAGTCACGTATATAAATCAGAAACACTTGATCTACATATATATTTTTATGCTTAAATGAAGAAAAAAGTTGTACATTTGAAAACTCTGCAATATATGCATAGCTGTATGACCCTTGTGGTTTAGAGCTTCTTTTGATTATAATAAAACAATATATGCATAATAAATTATTGTAAAGCACGTGCATTATAAAGCATGTATAGTACTATGCATGCAACAAGGTCACAGTAAACAGGTGATATCACAATATGCAGAACAACCACTCTGAAAAAAAACAGTGAAATTCCACATTATCAAGGAACTATAGTTCCTAGATAATGTGAAAAGTCACGAAAGCGCCTGGAATTTCACTATTTTTCCACAGTGGTTGTTCTGTATTACTATGCATGTGTATTGAACTACACATAGTTTGTTTTGAAATACAATCCTGTGTTTACATCTTTAGTTCAGATCTTTAGTTCCTTAAGACATTGTGTAGCTGTAGAAATTCTGTCTTTTTTTTTACAATGTTCATGATTCTCAACTTTCCTATAACTTATAGTTTTTGTAGGAGTGGTCATTATATTTTTGGTAATTAGAACACATGATTATAGTGTCAAGAGTTACAGGTGGGAGCTGTGTTATACTCGGTTGCATCATGTATTAAACTCGTACGATACATTTTGAGGTTCGGTCGTTGTCTCTCCTGCATCATGTATTAAACTCGTACGATACATTTTGAGGTTCGTTCGTTGTCTCTCCTGCATCATGTATTAAACTCGTACGATACATTTTGAGGTTCGTTCGTTGTCTCTCCTGCATCATGTATTAAACTCGTACGATACATTTTGAGGTTCGTTCGTTGTCTCTCCTGCATCATGTATTAAACTCGTACGATACATTTTGAGGTTCGTTCGTTGTCTCTCTTGCATCATGTATTAAACTCGTACGATACATTTTGAGGTTCGTTCGTTGTGTCTCCTGCATCATGTATTAAACTCGTACGATACATTTTGAGGTTCGTTCGTTGTGTATCCTGCATCATGTATTAAACTCGTACGATACATTTTGAGGTTCGTTCGTTGTCTCTCCTGCATCATGTATTAAACTCGTACGATACATTTTGAGGTTCGTTCGTTGTGTCTCCTGCATCATGTATTAAACTCGTACGATACATTTTGAGGTTCGTTCGTTGTGTCTCCTGCAAAAAATACTTTTGTTAGATCAATTTTTCATGGCACTTTAGCAACAACAGAGCTCCCATAAGTCGATTTTTTTTTTTTTAATAAAACAGTGTGTAAGATTTTGACATTATCCAAAGTTGTACCTGCACATAAAACACGATATAGGAAAAAACAAACATTTAAAACAGAAAATAATTATCTTTAATAGCACAGAAGATAATATTTCTTAAGTCTTGTTTTATATATATTTTTTTTTCACGATCAACCATTTTTTTGCCCCAGATTTTCAATTAAAAATATTTTAATTCATTACTGCTTGAGGTTCTAAATTATTATTCTTGTGATAATCATAACCAAGTCCTAAACCCACAAGGGTTATACAGCGCTGCGTTGAGGTTGTAAAGTCTGATATATTTTCAAATACTTAATAGAACCATCAAGACTAATTTCAGTTTTCAAAAGTTTGCGTCAATGTGTACAAAACTTTTATAAATAAGTAATTATTTTTGGACTATTTAAATTAAATATAAATATTTTACTCAGAAAGTAGATTAACACTTTTTTTTTTTTTTTTTTTTTGAAGTTCCCAATGGTATAAGAATCTTAGTGTCGCGGTCAACACGTAGATGAAGTCTGCCACACTAAATCCTTCACATATATATAAAGTTTCTTTCTTAAAACTTTGCTTAACTTTATCCCAATAGCAATGATGGTACGTTTTCCCATACACATTTATGAAACATAAATATACGATACTTGGATGAAATGTGTGAATATAATGATACCAATGCTTAACAGTTTTATTAGGACAACATATCGCTCAGGACTGGAGAGAAACGTCTTCCCAATAAGAGTTTGCTGTGTAGATGAATGGTTCAAAGAACCGACAAGTTGTTAAATTAGACACATATGCAACACTTGGGTATCTTTATTGAGGAAACGTTTCGCCACACAGTGGCTTCATCAGTCCAATACAAAGTAGAAAGTTGAAAGGAGAGGAGGAGTTTGAGGTAATCAGTCCCTCGGCCTGGAGTCGATGTGTTCAGTCCATCAATCTTGAAGTAGGATGAAGACCTACTTCGATTAGTGGATGGTACCACTATGACCCCGCCGCCTCCTGCTTCGTCTCACCTGTCTACAGTATATAAGCAACTTCTATTTGCCCTATGCTGTACTTGCTTCAAGATTGATGGACTGAACACATCGACTCCAGGCCGAGGGACTGATTATCTCAAACACCTCCTCTCCTCTCTTTGTATTGGACTGATGAAGCCACTGTGTGGCGAAACGTTTCCTCAATAAAGATACCCAAGTGTTGCACATGTGTCTAATTTAACAAGAGTTTGCTCTGTAACTTTGTTACTAGAGGTGAAAGATATTACGCATAATTTTGTCTAAACTGCACTGCATTTGTAATATAGCTGCTGACCATTTAGGTAATAAGAAATTAGGGTCCTGGTTAATATGTTGCGCCTCACTGGCTGGGAGTTTCCTGCCAATCTTGTATATGTAAACAATCAAAGCGTTGACCCAATATGTCTGCCCTGCATGGACACCTTTACAGTCATTTGTACTTGAATGCAAGTTAAATTATGCTGCTTAAGCTGACTGTTTTTGGTGCACCATATGCTTCTTTGCAGGGTGGATACTGATAGACAGAGATAACGTATTTTATAAACATGTACATCAGAGGGTGTTCAGCAGGGAGATCCACTCGCTCCATTGTTTTTCTACATAAAGTAAGAGAACTAGCATTCAGCCTCTACAGCGAACTCAACATCTGGTACCTGGGTGATGGCACTCTGGCAGGTACTTAAGATTCCTTGGTAGAGGACCTGCAACGGGTGAAGTCACAGGGGAAAGCTTTGGGACTCCTCCTCAGCCCTTCCAAGTGTGAAATCACCTCAACAAACCAAAAAATAATTAAAGCTGCGCGAACAATCCTACCACCCCTTCCATGACCATCCTATTGGGAGCACCGCTGGCCCGTCAGGCTATCAACACAGCCCTCGAAGACAAACTGAATGACCTGAAGCAGGTAGAGGAGAGAATAAATGATATAGATGACCATGACGCTCTGTATATCCTCACAAGGTGTAACTCTGCCAAGATTAGCTTATTTCTTGAGCTTATTTCTTGTCCTTCGACAATCCAACACTTATCGAATATGATGAACTCCTGAGATCTGTCACAGGAAGTTCACCAATAGGATCAAGCAACTCTTCTAGTGCGACTGGGAGGTATAGGGATGCGCATTGCCTGCATTTCTGTCCTCGTGCATTGCATCCAGTGATCTAGTTAAGGAGATTGTCCCAGAACGCTTGATAGGTGATATAGGAGTTCACGACCCAAAGTTCATCAAAGCAGCCACGCAATGGAACATTTGCAGACTCAAGCAGACCAACTCCACCCAGAGATCACAGGCAGTCCCACTGAGACAAACCGATCATGGAGAAAATCTCCCGCTGGTCAACAATACCCCAGGAAACTACAAAGCTCGTCTCCTAGCAGTAAGGGCACCACATTCAGATGATTTCCTATTAGCTGTCCCTAATTCCTCCTTGGGCACTCTCCTCAACCCTCAGGCCATTCGGATTGGTGTAGCTCTTCGCCTAGCCGCCCCCATACTCGCCAAACACAGGTACAATAGCGACAGCTGATTAATTTGGGCCTGACGGAAGTCAAAAGTATCCAGACGGAGTCGCCATGCTACTCACCATGCAGATTGCATGGGACTACACCTGTGCGTCTTTACTGACTGACACCTACTTATCATACTCGGAAACTGAAGGTAGTGGTGCCGCCACTTTCAGGGAGGCCCAGAAAATCAACAGATACAATGGGTTGGCACCATGCTATAACTTCGTCCCAGTAGGGTCGGAAACCCTCTGAGCATGGAGCAAGTATGCTCTCAGATTCCTTAGAGTTGGATGACAAATTCATCACGGAAACCAAGGATCCCAGAGCGACCAGAGAGGTAAGAGGGTAAAGTTAGCAAATGAGATATTACAAAGCAGAAGCGATATAAGGAGGGAAGAGTATATGGAGAGTAAAATAAATGTTAAACGAGTGATGAGAGACTGTAAAAAGAAAGCAAATGAGAGTGGGTGAGATTGTCAAAAAAATTTACTGAGAATAAGAAAGTTTTGGAGTGAGAAAAATAAGATGAGAAAGACTGGGAAATGAAGAGGAGAGTTATTAGATGGAGAGTTAGAGGTATTGGGAAGACAGAAGGAATATGAGGAAGACGGAGAGCAGGATCGGAGATGAACAAGGAGGCTTTAGGAAGGGTAGGGCGTGTGTAGACCAAGTGTTTACAGTGAAACATATAGTGAACAATATTTTAAGGTAAGAAAGTTTTCGTTGCATTTAAGAAAAGGCATGTTATAGGGTGTATAGGGAAGCAATATGGCAGATGTTGTAGATGTATGGAATAGGTGGTAAATTACTGAAAACAGTTAAGATTATTTCCCAGTAAAAGTAAGTCTTAGACAGGGATGTGTGATCTAACCATTGTTGTTTAACATATTTATAGATGGAATTGTAAGAGAAGTGAATACTAGTGTGTTGGGGAGAGGCGTGGGAATAAAATGTATAAAATCTAATACAAAATGGGAGTTGTCACAGTTGCTTTTTGCCGAAGACTGTGCTGGAAGGCAATTCTGAAGAGAAGCTGCAGACTGGCTGACGAATTTCAAAATAAAGAAATTTTAAGTGAATATAGGTAAGAGCAGGGTGAGGAGGGTAACAACAAAAATATGGAGAGAGTATTGACGAAGTGAATGTGTTCAGATTTTTGCAAGTGGACTTGTCGGCGAATGAGTCTATGAAAGAAGAGGTAAACTGTAGAATCTAGGTGAAAAGGGAGGGTGGTGTATTGAGGCATCTGTGGAACAACAAGCATCACCCAGGGAGGCAAAAAGGGGAATGTATGAGAGTATAGTGGTATCAACATTCTTAATGCGTGTGTAGCATGAGGGTCAGCATCCTGCTCTCTTCATAACCCCCCCCCCCGTGTGTCAGCATCCTGCTCTCTTCATACCCCTCCCCCGTTTGTGTCGGCATCCTGCTCTCTTCATGCCCCCCCTTCCGTGTGTGTCAGCCTCCTGCTCTCTTCATACCCCCGGGTGTGTCAGCCTCCTGTTCTCTTAATACTCCCCCGTGTGTGTGTGTCAGCCTCCTGTTATCTTCATAACCCCCCCCCGTGTGTGTACTCACCTAGTTGTGGTTGCAGGGGTCGATTCATAGCTCCTGGCCCCGCCTCTTCACTGGCCGCTACTGGGTCACTCTCCCTGCACCATGAGCTTTATCATACCTCTTCTTAAAGCTATGTATGGAGCCTGCCTCCACTACATCACTTCCTAAACTATTCCACTTCCCGACCACTCTGTGACTGAAGAAATACTTCCTAACATCTCTGTGATTCATCTGAGTCTTCAACTTCCAACTGTGTCCCCTTGTTGCTGTGTCCCATCTCTGGAACATTCTGTCTCTGTCCACTTTGTCAATTCCTCTCAGTATCTTATATGTTGTTATCATGTCCCCTTATCTCTCCTGTCCTCCAGTGTCGTCAGGTCGATTTCCCTTAACCTCTCGTCGTAGGACATACCCCTTAGCTCCGGGACTAGTCTTGTTGCAAACCTTTGCACTTTCTCGAGCTTCTTCACGTGCTTGGCTAGGTGTGGGTTCCAAACTGGTGCTGCATACTCCAGTATGGGCCTAACGTACACAGTGTACAGGGTCCTGAACGATTCTTTATTAAGATGTCGGAATGCTGTTCTTAGGTTAGCTAGGCACCCATATGTGTGTGTGTGTTAGCTCCTGTTCTCTTCATACCAACCCCGTGTGTGTGTGTGTGTGTTAGCCTCCTGTTCTCTTCGTACCCCCCCCGTGTGTGTGTGTGTGTGTTAGCCTCCTGTTCTCTTCATACCCACCCCCGTGTGTGTGTGTGTGTGTTAGCCTCCTGTTCTCTTCATACCCACCCCCGTGTGTGTGTGTGTGTGTTAGCCTCCTGTTCTCTTCATACCCCCCGTGTGTGTGTGTGTGTTAGCCTCCTGTTCTCTTCATACCCCCGTGTGTGTGTGTGTGTCAGCCTCGTGTTCTCTTCATACCCCCGTGTGTGTGTGTGTGTGTGTGTCAGCCTCGTGTTCTCTTCATACCCCCCGTGTGTGTGTGTCAGCCTCCTGTTCTCTTCATACCCCCGTGTGTGTGTGTCAGCCTCGTGTTCTCTTCATACCCCCGTGTGTGTGTGTGTCAGCCTCGTGTTCTCTTCTACCCCACGTGTGTGTGTGTCAGCCTCCTGTTCTCTTCATACCCCCCGTGTGTGTGTCAGCCTCGTGTTCTCTTCATACCCCCCGTGTGTGTGTGTGTCAGCCTCGTGTTCTCTTCATACCCCCCACGTGTGTGTGTGTGTCAGCCTCCTGTTCTCTTCATACCCCCCGTGTGTGTGTCAGCCTCGTGTTCTCTTCATACCCCCCCCGTGTGTGTGTGTGTCAGCCTCGTGTTCTCTTCATACCCCCCCCACGTGTGTGTGTCAGCCTCGTGTTCTCTTAGTTACGTATGTTGCAGCGAGGAGGAGTCTGGAGGCAGTGGAGATGTCGTGTCTCAAGGCAATGTGTGGTGTAAATATGCAGAAAATTCGTGGTTTGGAGGTGCATGATTACTAACTGTATTATCCAGAGAGCTGAGAAGGGGTTGAGGTGGTTTGAACATTTAGACAGGAAGGAGGGTGTACAAATATGTAGTGGAGGAAAGATGGGGTAGGGGTCGCCCTAGGAAAAGTTGGAAGGAGAGGGTAGAGGAACCTTTATGTACGAATAGCTTAACATCCAGCATGAGTGATTGAGAATGTTAGACAGAGTGGAGGCAAATAGTTTTTATAACTTGACTTGCTGTTGGAGTATGAGTCAAGTAACATTTATGAACTGATTCAGGAAAACCAGTTAGCCAGACTTGAATCCTGGAGGTGAGAACAACAGTGTCTGCACTCTGAAGTAAGGGTAGGGATATTGCAGTGTGGAGGATATCTGAGCTGCTGTATTATTATTGGCGGATCTCTGGCAAAACTGATAGTGTGAGTGATGGTAAAAATATTTCTTTTTCAGGTCACCCTACCTCGGAGGGAGACGGTCGGTGTGGTGTATTATATAATATATACAGGACGGCCCTGCTTATACAGCAGGTTAGGTTCCGTGCCCCGCTTATACAGCAGGTTAGGTTCCGTGCCCCGCTTATACAGCAGGTTAGGTTCCGTGCCCCGCTTATACAGCAGGTTAGGTTCCGTGCCCCGCTTATACAGCAGGTTAGGTTCCGTGCCCCGCTTATACAGCAGGTTAGGTTCCGTGCCCCGCTTATACAGCAGGTTAGGTTCCGTGCCCAGCTTATACAGCAGGTTAGGTTCCGTGCCCAGCTTATACAGCAGGTTAGGTTC
>WNWK01013825.1:0-20000 GCA_009830355.1 Cherax destructor | reverse complement strand
TTTGCTTGACATGAAGTGTGTTGCTTGACATGGTGAAGTGTGTTGCTTGACATGGTGAAGTGTGTTGCTTGACATGGTGAAGTGTGTTGCTTGACATGGTGAAGTGTGTTGCTTGACATGGTGAAGTGTGTTGCTTGACATGGTGAAGTGTGTTGCTTGACATGGTGAAGTGTGTTGCTTGCATGGTGAAGTGTGTTGCTTGACATGGTGAAGTGTGTTGCTTGACATGGTGAAGTGTGTTGCTTGTCATGGTGAAGTGTGTTGCTTGACATGAAGTGTGTTGCTTGACATGAAGTGTGTTGCTGGTCATGGTGAAGTGTGTTGCTGGTCATGGTGAAGTGTGTTGCTGGTCATTGTGAAGTGTGTTGCTGGTCATTGTGAAGTGTGTTGCTGGTCATGGTGAAGTGTGTTGCTGGTCATGGTGAAGTGTGTTGCTTGTCATGGTGAAGTGTGTTGCTTGTCATGGTGAAGTGTGTTGCTTGTCATGGTGAAGTGTGTTGCTGGTCATTGTGAAGTGTGTTACTGGTCATGGTGAAGTGTGTTACTGGTCATGGTGAAGTGTGTTGCTTGACATGGTGAAGTGTGTTGCTTGTCATGGTGAAGTGTGTTGCTTGACATGGTGAAGTGTGTTGCTTGTCATGGTGAAGTGTGTTGCTTGTCATGGTGAAGTGTGTTGCTTGACATGGTGAAGTGTGTTGCTTGTCATGGTGAAGTGTGTTGCTTGTCAGATCTGCCTGCGTACTGGTGTTCTGAAATGCGTGTTTGTAGGTCTCTGGATGTTTCAGAACACCAGTACGCAGGCAGATCTGACGACTCAAGAAATGCCTGTGTTCAACACCGAAATTTACACAACCATTTAATCAACTACAGAAACGCAAGACTCATCGCCAGAGAAAACAACACGCAATACCGAAGAATCCTAGAATCATCACTCATCTGTATATCCAACAACTTCAACCAGAACAACGGCTTCTACAACATAGCTGAACCTATTGCCAAGAAACTTCTTCAACGCTATCCCACCTAGAACTCAAGAATGGAACACTGCAGGTCCTTTAAGTCACACAATGTTTTTAACTATCACACTACTTTTAAGACTGTGACATGCAGCTTTCTCCACCTGACCCAGCATTCTCCACCTGACTGTACCCTATATATATCTCCATGTTGCTCATTTTCCAGGTAGATCTGTCTGTGACTCGATAAAGCCCACTGCAGGTAATTACGAAGTTACTTCACAAAACAGAATTTCACTATCAGTAAGTCACTGACTCACTGCTGCTTTTCACTGTTAGGTAAAAGGACATTGATGCAACTAAGGTGACATTTTATTGTGGCAACATTTCTCTCCTGGAGCTTTGTCAAGCCTTAAGCTCCTGGAGAGCGAAACGTTCCCATAATAAAATGTCACATTAGTTGCATCTGTGTCCTTTTCCCTAACATTTTGTCGGTAATTCTACCATTAATACTTTTCGCTGTTTGTACATGGTTAACTTTACAGCAGTTATCGAGTCTGACACTTGAGGATGACTGACTGGCCCTCACAACTCTGCTTTACCTAGGTCTTGCCTTCCTTAAATACAACCCGCAAGTTACTATAATACCAAACTGTTACACAGTAGTGGGTACCAGTCAGCCACGATGTTCTGAGCTGAGGGAGAAATACCAATTATCAAGTGTTACATAAGTACATAAGATGTGTACTTATGTAACACTTGATAATTGGTATTACGCCAACAAATAAATGTCATAAGAACATAAAAAAAGGGGGAACGCTGCAGCAGGCCTACTGGCCTATACTCGGAAGCTTCTTGTCAAACCCAAACCCACCAAAAAATATTAGCCCAACCCACCATGAATGGTACCCACGAACTTTGATATCCCAGTCAACTCTAGTGCAAGTGTCACTCAAATCCAACCCCCTCTTCACTCATACATCTATCATAGTTATATTTGAAGCTTTTTTATATATATTTTAATGAATAAACAATATACATGACAAAGACAGAAGCATCATACAAAGTAATACACTGTAAAGTTACATTCACACAGCGTCCTTTGCTTGGAAATGCAAAAACAAAAGACTATCACATAACTTACTCAAGAAACCATACGTAATGCAAAACTATACCATACACAAATACAAATATGGAAACCCCGATACATAACACACAAGAATAGGAAAAAAATGACATTCCGGAAGGGAAATAAACCCCAAAAGGGAAAAAAAAAAAAAAAAAAAAAAAAAATTTAGTCGTGCATAAAAGCAAAAATTTACTCTATGATATATTACAAAATTTATCCTGACCTGGGGACATATTACTTCCATGTCTGTATTATACAGACAACAACCCGAAGGAACTTCATTTTATTACAAAGACATAAGACAATATAAAGCATAATAATGAGACAAATATAATGAGAAGTACAAAAATGCCTTTATGTACAATTCCACACACACTATTGATCATTAAACATCGGTTATGAAGGTACTCAGGAGAAGTAAGCAGAAATATTCAGAAGGAACATACTAAGCAGAAAAGAACCAATCCACAAGTCCATAATGAACCCCACGTTACTCTTACGCACCTCCAATGCGGAGACATTTAATACAACACAATGTCACAGGGAAGAGGATGCAAAATTTTTTTTCTCCAGGATGCAGTATAGTAAAGCTGAAATCGTGCATCCCATACAGTAAACCAATGTGGTATTCCTACAAACACTAACTAAGGTATACATTTTCCAACACATAATTAACCTGACCTTATCTGTCATCCTTAGAGATAAGACAATGATGAGACATGAGAACTCACATCAGGAATCCCCCCCAAGGGTTACAAACATCATTATAGAAAACGTCTCAAAATTGAAACATGCTAACCCTATAACCACACATCACCAAATCCAGTAGGTTATGACGAAAAACCCCTACGATTACCCCTGACACCTACTCACTATTGGAGTTCCCTCCTCCCCGTCTCCCGTCATACCACACATACTCACATACCTCCATCTTGTGTCATACGCCCACAAGTCCACTGTCTCCCCCTTCCCCCCCCCATCGTTCATACACCCTTCCCCACCATGTATGCACCCTCCCCCCCCATCGCCGGTCAGCTCCTTTAAGTCCCCGCCACACACATCTCTAACAACCCAGCCACCGTCAGGTTCCGATAACCCACAGAAAAGGCCGAATCCCACTTCCGACCATAAAGATCCCTATTTCTGCATTTTGTCCTGTAAAACACAGCAGCTAAGGCCTTGACCCTATACTCCCCCGACACCCCCCTCATGCCCCATGACATACAAGTAGTCTGCCTAAAGCCGTCAAGGTCAAAAGCCATGCGTACCACCCTCCCAAACCATTCACGCACTCCGCCCAAAAAGGAACAAAAATATACCGCATGGTATGCCGTATTCTCCTCCCCACACCTATCGCAATAGTCTCCTTCCCCTATCCCCATGTGGTACAAAATCGCTTTCGATGCAACGATCCCCATTAGAAACCTATACATAAACTCCCGTACCCTGGGTTTTAGCCACAACTTCCTCAATCCTTTCCATATACCCTTCCAATCATACACTGGGTATATCGTTTGCCCCTGCAGCACCTCCCCCGCACCCCCCCCTACCCAGAAGGCTCGCTGATACCCTCTTCGGCTCCCTAACCAACATGATATGCCTCAACATTACCTCACACTCCCTCAAATCATTTCCCTTCCACCACTTTCGAACATCTTCCATAACCAATCCTACCCATTTCCCATGCACCCCACCTACCCTGAGGTATCGATGCTTAATGTAAACACACTGCAAACGCCTCGCTAATGGGATAAGCCCCAAACCTCCCTGTCATACCCTCGTCATTACCACGTCCTTACTCAACCACGCCCTCCCATAACCCCATATATAATGTAAGACCCTTCGTTGCAATTCCCGTACATCCTCAAAAATAATGGGAAACACCGCAGCCACATGCCACAGTTTACTAAACACTAAGGAGTTGATGATCACCACCCTCTGATGCTTAAATTGCCTCCTCAACCACCATCCCTGCATTAACCTCCCAGGCCTCCACCGGATCCGCTCGGTACACCACCCCACAAATCTTCACCTGCTCCACTGTAGCCCAACCCCTTCCCTCCCCTACCCTCCTCCCTACCCACCCACCTACCTCCAACAATTTAGATTTCGCATAGTTTACCTTCATTCCAGTAGCCTTCCCAAAAAAGACCACAATACGCCCCACATTCTCTAACTCCTCTACATCTCTCACCAGTACCGTGGTATCATCCACATATCCAACAATCCCTGCATCCCCACCCTTCCCCTCAGCCACCCCTCCTGAAACTAAACAATAAAAGGGATCTGGCAAACATGCAAACAAGACTTGGGACAAGGGGCATCCCTGTCTCAATCCCTTATCTATAGGCACCTCCCTTCCCATCCTATAATTTACCTGTACCCTAACCCTGGCTCCCCCATACAGTGTTTCAACCCAGCCTACTAATTCATCTCCAAAACCCTGCCACCTCATGATATCATACAACATACTCCTTTCCATGCTATCATAAGCTGCACTCCAATCGATACCCAACACCCCCTTCCCTACTCTCAATAAAATCTCTAATTTGACCATGACCCACGCCCATACTCCTACCTGGAATCCCACATTGCCCCTTATGTAAGACCATTCCCAACACTTTATTAAGCCTATTACCTAGCAACTTAGCGAAGATCTTATAATCCGCACACATTAAAGTAATAAATTTACAATCCTTCATCGTCCTACAGTCCCTTTTTTTCTTCACCAATACCACAACCCCAGTGTTCTAATACCTCCCACAACACCCCCAGGACACACCCCACTCCCCTGGGCTCTACATCCTTACCCCGTATTACACAGTTCCAGTCTCCTCCTATAACTGTTACCTCAGGCAGTCCTCTCAAATGATACATCAGTAGGTCCCTCACGAAACTTTCTTTAGTATGCCTACATTGATCCGCCGGCATATACACACTTATAAAACACACGTGCACGTCTCCCCACACCCCATCCACCCTACCCTCCTCACCCGCTTCCCACACTAATAACTTAAAAGGTCTGACCTTGCGCATGACCACCGTTGCCCCTCCCTTTAACTTCCCTGAACCAGCTGCATACACTCGGTACCCATTCAAACACAAATCCCTCGCACACCTAAAATTATGTTCCTGTACAAAAAAAATATCTACCTGAAAACGTCCCATAGTCACCTCTAGCCATCGTCGGTTCACCTCGGCCCGAAGGCCGTTAACATTTATGGTAAGACTTCCGAAGACAACATAGGTGGTTTTTCTCGAAACCTCTGGATTTTTGGCGCTCCTCCCCCCCTTCTCCTTCGCCCCCTAACCACGTTTAGGCCCTTCTCTTCCTGACACCCCACCCTGTCCCCTGCGGGCCACATCTACCCATGCCTTTGTACAAACTCTCTTCGCGGGTGTGAGCACATCCTCATCTGACGCACCCACAGGCCTTTCACGTGAATCACCACTAGTTTCCATTGACACATTTTCCAACTGTTCATCCTGTCTGTGGACTACAGCCACCACATTCTGCACCACCAGGTGAGATTCCCCGTCATGTGACGTAAGCCCACCCTCCCCAGGCATCTCCACAGGCTCCACATGCCCATCACCATGCTCAAAAGGGGACTCCTCCCCGGGCGTGACAAGAAAATCTTTGAGGGCATCTTGCAAAACGGGAGGCAAGTCCTCCTGCAAAATTCCCTCGTCCACAGGTGCAACCCCCCCCCTCTGGCTTTTCTGCACCAGCACCAGAGCCCTCAGGCAGAGTCTCACAGGTGACGCCTTGCTCGTCTACCTCATCACTTCACCTTTTACTCTGTCCCACACTAGGTGTTACTGGCACCACACACTGCCTTGTCAACCACCGTTTCCTCCATTCGTTCTTCCTGACGGCGGCCCATCCTCCTCTCACAAGCAGCTGCAACATGATCATACGCCCCGCATAGTCTGCAGGTTTGTTGCTGGCCGGCGTATGTGATGTAGACTCGAGTCCTAAATTCGTCAAGGACAATATATGAAGGTATAGGCCTTTGTAGTCATTTTAAGGGAATATGACCCTTCTTGTAATCCTGCATAAATGCCGTCGGTCCATTTGCCCATCAAAGCTGTATGGACCACTCCAAATCGCTGGAACGCCTGACGAATATCCATATCAACTTCAAATGGGACATTGCAAACTCGAATAAAGGTATAATATCGGGAGACATCCCTCAAGCATACCTCCAAGCCAGCGTTGATCACCACTCATTTATCCTGGAAGCCATCGACGACCCTCTCATACGCCGCCACCGTTGCAAACTTGACAAAGATGCGGTACGCACCATTCAGCAATATACCTTGCAATTCCTCAGTATGAATGCCATACGCATCGCTAAGAATCGCAGGCAACAAAACAGTAGTTTTGTCTGGGTACACTGCTCCCTGCAAGACCTCCTCCTTCCCCCAGACACCATATTGCTGAAAATCCTCTTTGAAGCTACCCAATCCCTCAGGTAGACTGTTCCACTCATCGAAAACCCCACTTCCAAACCGGTACCCTCCCACATCCTTTCCAAATCCAAACCCATCCAACTCTAATCCATTACTTCGAATTCCCTCTTGAAGGGACATCCTCAGAGCCTCATTTATATCTCCTCTATCATGTGTTAAGACAATCGACCCTCAGCAACACCGGAATTCTATTTTATGCCTACTTAAAATACAAGCAGATTGACGTACCTGACATCTGATGTGTGTGTTGTCCCACGATGAGTTTTAAATCACACTTACCTATGGCGAAAAACAAAAATCATCATCAATATCCTACATCTCTGAAGAATTGATGAAAATAGCATAAAATACCGACACGTTGATGATTAAGACACATGGGAAACAATTGGGTATCTTTATTGATAAAACGTTTCGCCTACATAGTAGACTTCTTCAGTCATGGAGCTAGGCGTTTATATACAGGCAACAGGTGGAAATAAATGGTATAAAATACCGACACAATGGAAAAATAAACACATAAGCAGTATGACTCACGAAATCGTAATGACACGATTGCAAACAAACCATACCACGGGTGGGGTTCGAACCCGCGGTCAGAGAGTCTCAAAACTCTAGACCGTCGCGTAAGCCACTAGGCCAGCTAGCTTCAATAAGATTCATCCAACTAGGTATATTTCTACACACTGCCATGCTAGCGGGAGATTCGTCTGTAAAAACTTGCATTTGTGGACACAGTGGTGCCTATGCTAACCTTCCTATGGTGTAGAAATATACCTAGTTGGATGAATCTTATTGAAGCTAGCTGGCCTAGTGGCTGACGCGACGGTCTGGAGTTTTGAGACTCTCTGACCGCGGGTTCGAACCCCACCCGTATTCGCCACCCAGCTCTCGTGAGAGAAGGGTGTGCTACTCTGGTCTCTGGCCCCTGGTGGAGACTGTGAGCAACTTTATTTTCACTGTCATGGCGGCGGTGGGCAGACGCCGCATCAACACCGTCTGCATAGACATGGTTACAGGAGTAATTCAACCTGCTGTGGCGGCTACAGTAATACCTACTATTCTTCGTGATATATACAACATTGATATGGAGGAACTGTATGGAGTGGCACTAAATGGAATGAACAGGATCTTTGTGAAGTTGTTAACAGCTGCAGCATATGAGACATTGGTAGAGCGACATCAGGACAACGTCTACACGGTCAATGCGACGTTGCAGGTGCGATTAAAGGATGTGTCTCGCACCTACACATTGGTAAAGATAAAGAATGTGCCTTTTGAGGCGGATCAAATGGATGTGGGACGTGTCTTCAGCGAGTATGGGACAGTACATCTGGCAACGGCAGGAAAGTGGAGTGTGGGACCCATGGAGGGACTTCCTGAGGGATCTTTCACCTTAAAGATGTCGTTAAGGAGGCCCATTCCATCTTACATCATTATGGCTGAGTTTCGTACGCATGAGTGTACGTGACTTACGCAGGACAAAGGAGGACGTGTAGGATATGTGGGAATTTTGATCATGTAGCAGCGGATTGTTTGCGGAGAGGTGCTCAACGAACCGCTGAACGCAAGATCCCGACAGAACCACAGGGAAAGTATGAGGACGGCTGGTGATGAGGGACAGCAGCAAAGGACCAGGAGCTGGAGTGAAATAGTGGAGGGTGTGGCAGAACCGTGCCACCCATCAGAGCCTACTTTGGGAAGAGGTGAATGAAAAGGAGGTTGAGGAAGTACCTGTGATAGAGGAAGGCATGGATGTGCCTCTGGTGGAAGTGATTCAGGGATTACTGGATGATCCATTACAGGTGTTGCATGTTGGGGATGGGGCAGATTTGGTGGAGGAGGCACGAGTTGGGATTGACTCGGGGCAGGAGAGTCCTGAGGTAGCAGCATTGGTGCGTGAGTGCGTCAATGTGGAGGTGCATCAGAGTGATAGTGGGGACATGATGGAGGTGGGGAGCGGGTCGCGGAAGCGATCTGGCACGGTCGAAGATCATGATGATATCTTGACACCGGCCCAGAGGGTCACGAAAAGCCTTTGGTGGAAGTGAAGGGGAATGAAAGGGGAGGGGAGTTGGCAAGAGATGATGGTAAGGATGTTGCTATGGGCAGCAAAAGTGTGGGCAAGGGGGGTGGTAAAGGAAGGATAATGTCACAGTCTGTGCAGAGGTCGAAAGGTAAACCCACTCATTTATATTCCAGTGTCTAACTATTAATGTTAATGGGTTGAGGGCAGAGGTCAAGCGACGGTGGGTAGAGGAACTTTGAGACGGTATGGTGTGCAAGTGGGGTTCCTACAGGAGCACAATTATAGATGTGGGCGTGAATTATGTTTGCAGGGATATGAGGTGTATGCAGGGTCTTCAGGGAAATTAAAAGGGGGTGTGGCAGTGGTCATTAGCACGTCAAGCCCCTTTGTTCTACGACGTGGGAGGAGAGTGGGGGGCAGGGTGGTAAGGGTGGAGGGGATTGGGGGGGTGAAGGTTTGTTTCGTAGGGGTTTATATGCCAGCGGAGGCTTCTCGAAGAGTGAAAATTGATTTTTTAAACGATTACATGGTGGGGGCATTGGGAGGTTTGCCGGGCGTGGCAATATTGGGAGGGATTTTAATAGTGTAATTAAAAAAAGGGATGTGGAACCTAGGGGAGCGGGGTGTGAGTTGGGGGCCTTGAGGATTTATTGAGTAGTGCAGGTTTTAGGGACGTAGTGGGAGGGGATTTTGTGGAGTATACTTTTGTCAGGAAGGGATATGCGGCGCGTTTGGATAGGAGTATATGTGACGGGGAGGGTGGTTGTAGGGAGGGTGCAGACTTTTGATGTGGGATTCTCGGACCATAGGGGTGTTCTGGCAGATGTGAGTTGGGAAGGGGTGATTAGGTGGTATCAGAGTTATTGGAAGCTGAATGGTAGATTATTGACTGGCATGGGTAGGGCGGATGATTTTAGGAGGTGGTGGGGGTCATTGTGGGAACAAGGGAGAGGATAATAATGATTTGGTGGAATGGTGGGAGAGCTGTGCGAAAATAGGAATTAGGGAATATTATCAGAAGCTGGGAGAGAGAGGTGTGCTGGAGGTATGGTCTACAAAAGTATCTTGAGGGGTTGTTGCAAGGTTGTTATGAGCGTGGAGGAGTGCAGGTGATGGATGAGATTCGAGGTTTGAAAAGAAAGACTGAGGATTTGCAAAATGAGAGGTTTGAGCGTGCAGAGTGAAGCGGGTATGGATGATGTTTTATGGGGTGACAGACCATCGCGGTACGTTGTGGGCAGGTGTAGGGGGCGCAGAGAGGCTATGACGATAGACTACCTGGATGTGGAGGAGGATTTGGAAGGATTCAATAGGGGTCAACGTTTACGGACGACTGAGGCGATGGGAGTTTACATGGATAAGTGGTTTGAGCGTATTTGCGGAGCAAGGGTGGGGAGCAGGAGTGAAGGTGAGATTGTAGAGGAGGGTGTGGTAGGGGTTTTGGGGGACAAGGACAGGTTGTGTCTGGAGGGAGAAATAACAGAGGAGGAGGTGTGGGAGGCGGTGAATGGAATGAGTAGGGGAAAGGCGCCTGGTATGGATGGTATGGTGAATGAATTTTATAGGGTACATTGGGATGTGTTGAAGGAATGTATGGTGGCCTTGATGAATTGTATGAAGAGTAGGTGTAGAATGGGGAGGAGCAGGGCATGGGGGTGGTAGTATTAGTTAAGAAGAGTAATCAGGGAACATGGTGCAGAATTATAGACCTCTGGTAATGATGAATGCAGATTATAAAATCTTTGCGAAGGTTTTGGGGAACAGATTGAAGAGAGTATTGCAGAAGGTGATAGCGGAAGGACAACGTGGGATACCAGGTAGGTGTATGATTGAGGACATGAACGCATCAAGGGATTTATAGAGGGGGCTGGGGAGGAGTATTAGCGTTGGACTGGAAGGGCATATGATAGTGTGGAGAGAAAGATGCTGTATGCGATCATGAGAAAACAGGGGTTTGGTGAGGAGGTAGTTAGGTGGGTAGAGACGGTGTATTCGGGGGCTACTGTGCGTGTGCAGGTGAATGGGAAACTGGGAAGGGTGGTACGAATGGATAGGGGTTTGCGACAGGGATGTCCATTATCCCAGATATTGTTCGCGTGCATGCAAGATCCCTTTTATAGGATGATTGTGAAGAATGTGGGGGTGGGTGGGATACAGGTAGGGAGGGAGGAAATGATATAGTGGGGTACGTGGACGATACCACGGTGCTGGTGAGAATGGAAGAGGGATTGAAGATTATTGAGGGCTCTAAGGGTGTTTTGTGCAGCTACGGGTATGAGAATTAATGGGCGAAATCGCGTTTGTTGGAGGTAGGGGCATGGATTGGAGGTAGATTGGCTGAGAGATATGGGTGGATTATTGTGGATAGTCTGAAAATTTGTGGTATTATGTATATGGGTGACAGTATGGAGGCCAGGAGGGTGAACTCTGGGAGGGTGGTGCAACTAGCGCTAGATAGGTTGGCGAGTTGGAGGGCGGGGATCTTTCCTTGCATCAGAGGGTGATAGCGGTGAACGTGCTGATCTACAGTAGACTGTGGCACGTGGCAGTGGTTTACCCTCTGATGCAGGAAGAATGTGAGAGGGTTGGAGGTGAGGGTTTTAAGTACATTTGGGCTTTCGGTAAACACTGGTTGAGGAAGGTGGTGGTTAGGAAGAGAGTGGAGTTAGGGGTTGGGGCTTATTTGGGTGGAAAGGAGGTTGATGTGTTTGTTTGTGAAACGGTGTATGGTGCGGCTGGGAGGCACTGAGGGGCTACCGTGGGAGCGGTGGAGCGGGAGGTGCACAGATGGTGGGGGGGTGTATCGTTGGGGATGTGTTGGGATATATTGCGGCATTTGGTGATTGTGAGGAGGGTGAAAGAAGTGAAGGCTAGTGTTTTGGAGGTCGCGTGTGGGGGAAGGATGGGATTGGAGGGGGTGGCTGAATACCCTATGTATGATTGGGGATTGATCTGGAGGGGTTTGAAAGGTATGAGGATTAGGGCTGGGGATAGGGAATTAATGTATAGGTTTCTACATGGGGTGGTGGCAGATAAGGCATTGTTATGTCGGATGGGCATTGTTCGAGATGGGTGCTGTAAAAGATGTGGGTTGCAAGAAACAGTGATGCATGCTATATATTTTGTGAGGAACTGGGGGTGGTGAGAGAATGGATAGGCAGGGTGTTGAGGAAAATAGGGGTGGGGGTATTTCAGTACTGAGGGCTATGAGTATGGATATACGAGGGGTGGGTGATAGAGAACGCAGGGGTTTATGGTATTTAATGGTGGATTTCGTGTGTGTCTCCTGGAGACTGAGGGAGCAAGGGGTGGGGAAAGGATTAGAGCTATGGGGGCACAATGTATAGGAGTAAATGCAGGAATCGGGTGGTGTATGGGAGTAAATGGGAGTCTGCATTTTCTGATGAGTATAGGAACATGGTTTTGCGGGATGTATTGTAGAATGAAGGGGCTTGACGTGGTAGGAGGGTAAGCTCATCCTGGTTAAGGTATGATGAGTGAGCGTGGAGTTTTGGATGTGTATTAGGGTGTAGTTCTAGGTGGGGGAGGTGTGTCTGTTGGGTCATAGTGGGAGAGGGGATTTTAATTATCAAGGTAATTTTAGCGGTTGTGGGGAGATAAGGGGTTTTAGGGTATGTGTGCATGGAGGGGGTTGGGATGACTAATGACGCAGGGGGTGGCTTTTCAAGTGGGGGAGGGTTTTGATTATAGGGGTTAATCTTTTTGTAAGGGGATTGAGTGGGTTTACCTGACGGGTTTTCTTGGTCGGAGAGGCATGGGTCTGGAGTATGAGTATGGGGAGCTTCTCTGTTGGATGATGACGTAGGGAATACAAAATATTAGACTCATGTACCTGTTTTGTATAATAAGGTACAGGGTTTAGGGCCTGCTTTAGTTTTATGTGTTTGGTAGATATATTTGCATGTGACAAAGATGCACCCTTGTGACAAAGGGTATTGGTTTGTTTCAAGTGTATTTTGACATTATAAGTTATGCTCTTTTATGTATGTCATGTATAAGGTATGTAAGTCATATAGGGTGCACGGGAATAATTGGATGTCATGTATCTAGTGTTGCGGTTTTGGCATCTATTGGTGTGGCATTTTCATTGATGTACTACATTGTAGTATTATATGTCACAAGAATACACGATTTCAGTAGAAAAATAAGTTTATTTGAGCTTAAGTTATTCTGTATCAGCTATAATATGGAGTAAAAATATTTGAAGACAACTGAAATGCAATTAGGTGGAGAATTAACATAGCAGCCACCATGTTTTGTAAAACTTTGTGAGGTGGGATGCATAGTAAAGTTTGAAAACAGTCGTCAATATTCTTATACAGTATTACAAGTTTCTTGTTAGTTCATTGTGTATTTCATCATTGCACGAAGTTGTATGTCTTATGAAAAGAATCGTTTCATATTTGTATACCATTTCTATGTATCATGTATGTTAAGTTTTTTTAAATAAAATATAAAAAAAAAACTAGGTATATTTCTACACACTGCCATGCTAGCGGGAGATTCGTCTGTAAAAACTTGCATTTGTGGACACAGTGGTGCCTATGCTAACCTTCCTATGGTGTAGAAATATACCTAGTTGGATGAATCTTATTGAAGCTAGCTGGCCTAGTGGCTGACGCGACGGTCTGGAGTTTTGAGACTCTCTGACCGCGGGTTCGAACCCCACCCGTGGTATGGTTTGTTTACATAAGCAGTATAATGTGATCCTTTATTGACAACGTTTCGCCCACGCAGTGGGCTTTATCGAGTCACAAACAGATCTACCTGGATAAAAGATACACGAGTATTTATAGGATTTAGTCTGGTGGAGAATGTTGGGTCAGGTGGATAGGGTGATAGTGTCTAAAACCTTGGGTAGCTTTAAAATGAAATTGGATAAGTAAATGGGTAGACCTTCTGCAGTGTTCCATTCTTAAGTTCTTATGTGGGATAAGAACTTGTTATTCCTCCGCCAAGGCCATTAATGTAAATAATGAACAATAATGAACCAGTTATGCACACTCTTTGCTTTCTATAGGTCAGCCATGCCTCTATCCATGTTAGAACGTTACCTATACCATGAGCTGCCATTTTTTCTTAATTCTTTTATGAGATTCTTTATAAAAAGCTTTACTAAAATTCAAATAAATTTTTTTTTTATCGTGGTCCACTGTCTCAAATGCTTTGTTAAGGAATGTTAGTAAATTTGTCAGGCAGGAACGACTTGTGAATCCGTGTTGATAGACTAATCAAATTATGTTTAAGATGACTTCTAATATCTGCTATAATTGATTCTAATAATAAAAAAAGGCACAATACCGTGACTGGAACAATACAAATAACCCGCACATAGAAGAGAAACTTACGACGACGTTTCGGTCCGACTTGGACCATTTACAAAGTCACACTAACAAAGGAGAGGAGGGAGTATATATAGGCCAGCAGACAGGAACGGGACAATAGAGGAAGTAGGAAAGGAGGAAGAGAGGTAGTGGTAGAGGTGGTAGTGGAGTGGTAGTGTGACTGTAAATGGTCCAAGTCAGACCGAAACGTCGTCGTAAGCTCCTCTCTTCTATATGCTGGTTATTTGTGTATTGATTGTAATAATTTGCCTACTATAGACGTCAGGCTTATTGGACAGTAATTTAACGAAATTGACTTATCCCCCTGATTTAAATATAGGAATTACATTAGCCATCTTCCACATCTGGCACAGCACCAGTTTGCATTGATAAGTTAAACAGGCTCGTTAGTGGCTAAGTTGCAACTTGCAATCTTTAAGTACCCTTGAATACAGTTCGTCAGAGCCCCGGGACTTATTTTGTTTTAGTCTGTTTGATAATCATATCTCTCGTAACAGTAATGCTGCTAATTTTTTCTTCGGGACCTCAATAATTATTGATTGCTAACATATTACATCATGTAATAAATGTATTTTGGTTCCTTACCAAATGTCGTAGTATCACCGTACCATCGCTGAAGTAGATAATTTGGCTCAAAAGAGGAGGAAAAACACATAGATACGACCCACACTCGAAGAAAAGTCACAGGTCAACTGACAGGTCAACTGACTAACAGGTCAACTGACAGGTCAACTGACTAACAGGTCAACTGACAGGTCAACAGCTGTGAAGTTTAAATTCTCGTTTAACTCCGCCCACCGCCAGGATTGCCAACCCTCCTTTTATTACATAAATTTATATTTCTCATTTTTAGGCATTAGCTAGGAGCCTTGCTTATAAATTAGAGACATGAGCAACACTTGGGTATCCTAATTGTGGAAATGTTTCGCCACACAGTGGCTTCATCAGTCCAATACAAAGAAGAATAGTGAAGATCAAAAGGAGTTTGAAGTAATCAGTCCCTCTTCAGCCAGGAGTTGATTTAATCAGCCCATCAATCTTGATAAGTATCCGGTATATGCGTGAACGAGCTTATGTACTGCAGACAGGTGAGGTGAAGCAGTCGTAGGTGGTGTCACCTTGGCCAAATCCACAGGTTTACCTGGTGGAAGTAGATTATGATTATAGGTTAGGCAAGCGTAGAATTTGAGGTAATCAATCTTTCAATCTGGAGTCAATGTAATCAGTCCATTAATCTTGATAAAATATAAGCCCCTTCTTCGCGCATATGGTGTATTCTTATCAAAATTGATTGACTAATTACATCGACTCCAGGAAACACATATACCTCATAACATAGGATCAGCAGATCCCATATATCCTTAAGGTTAGGTTCTTGCAAACACTCGACATCAAGCCTATACCTGCTAATGAACCTCGCTAACCAATGTCTCATTACCGCCACATATATCTCATTAATATTGACGATCATTAACCTGAGGTCTAGTTGTAAGGTGGGTTGTCCCTCACACACTCTCTACCCTTCGCTTTGTATTTCCCTTATTACATGCTTTACTTATCACAAGTCCCGGTTTCTTGAACTCTTTGACACTACTCGACTTGGCATCTAGATAATACAAATAGGAATCACGTCTGTCTCGCACTTAGCAGACGGAAGATCGAGCCTCCACCACGTCCTGCCCTGAGTCACCCCACCTGAGTTTAGCGCAATATGAATTATTTATTATTTACCACTCGACTTGGTCCTCACATCCCCGGAACCAATGGATATCTCTGTCCATGACCTGTTACCCGGCTACCTTTGTGCAGGTGTTAACGTCACATTTGAGGCCTGGTCACAGACCGGGCCGCAGGGGCGTTGACCCCTGGAACTCTCTCCAGGTAAACATGAATCTGATGCCGCTGCTGCTTGTTGTCTGGTTCTCGTGTCCTCCAGATACATCAAGGTTCCTGATGCATCTCCACGTCAGCTACCACTTCTCTGATCCCCACCTTGTACTCGACGATCAACACAGGTGCGCTAGACTTTTATGTTGTCTTCTCCGCAGCTTTACTCGCACATTTGGGTCCTGGGTCCCTTCCCTATGACCCCTGACACCTCTTCCGTCTAGGAAGAAAAAATGTCCTTTAACGCTTTCTCCAACACGTCATCTAGTGTTGCTGCCTCCGAATCACGATGCACAACAACAACAACAACGATAATAATAATAATAATAATAATAATAATAATAATAATAATCTTTATTTCTACAAGTACAAGTTGACATCAATGACATACTACTATATAGAAAGTTGCTTGTTATGCAGAGCATTTCGGGTATATTAGGTCAATTTTGTTATAGGATGTGACCCACACCAGTCGACTAACACCCAGGTATCCATTTTACTGATGGGTGAACACGTCCAAATGTTTTCCAGCCGTACCGGGGATTCGATCTCTGGACTTCAGTGTGTGAGCTGAGTGCACTAGCGATCGAACTACTTTCTAGCACTATGTCCTTGTTCCCTCGGTTCTCATGGAAACGATGCATGCCCCATGACCTGGAAACTCGGTCCTTCTTTGACAAAGACGTCCTGTTCACATTCTGTAGGTTCTTTCTACGGGGGCACCCCATGGCCATATGGTCATATCCTTCGCATATTCTGCACGTGCGTCTCTGGCCAGGATAGATTAGAAACACCTGCGAGCCAAAATCCGACATGACGACGTAGGACGGCACGGGGCACTTAACGACATTTTTAAGAGTACGTTCCCTCAGATAAACCAGCATATACACCAGTCACCCCACATAACAGGTTATGCCACATGCATCTTTCCATATCTTGACAACACGTTACGTAATTCAACCTCATTCACCTCAAAAAGCATATTGCGAATCTTGATCCAAGTAAATTTCTTGGATACATGCACTAGATGCTCTCTGACCTCATCAGTAATATCCATCACGACGTCTTGAAATTTCTCCACAACCGTGTCATACACTTGGGTGAAGAGCAATTTCACGAACAATCTTGTGGCCCATTTCAAGGCCACACCATATAGCTCCTCATCAGCAATCCCGTATGTGTCCCTTATTATAGATGGCAGCAACACACTGGGCACTCCTGCATCACAGCTCCCTTCATTAGCTCAATGACGCCTCCTTTACTCCCGTACCCACGGCCAGGCCACACCATACGTCCACCTAGGCTGCTGTAAGGGCGGCGAATGCCTCTGTTTCATTCGTTCGTTCCTTGTTCGCCAGTACACGACCTGGCACGGGTCTTAATCATAAGATGACCCGTCAGTGGTGCAGCATGTAAGCTGCAGGGAAGGTTGTAGCAGGGGTCTGTGGTCACAGCTACACTGACGTGCTCACTTCATCTCAACTTGCCCTCGCTCTACAGAGTGTAACTGCACTCTGGAGCTCGTGGTAGGAGTCGGTCACATAGTCGCCTTGACCATTCCCATATTGCTTGTAGTGGCGTCTATGTTCAGTGTTGTACACTAGTGTGAGTATTCCCAAACTCACAGCTGTACTGCCACCGCCCCCCATCCCCACGGGGTTCAAGGGCGTGGCAACTTCGGTGGAGCAGCAGACATGTCCTGAGGTGCAGAGGCAGCAAGCACTACAGGGTCGTCTTGGAGCCACACCCCAGATTTGAGCCGAAGCCCGAGCGCTGTGTTTTGTCTGCTTCTTCTGATGCACTCTGAACGATCTCCGTTCCTCTGTCATTATATTCGCATAAGTCTGGAACCACAGGTTCATTGTACAGGTCTTGAGCATGTGGAGTGGCCGGCGTGGAGCCTCCTCTCACTCCACTGGAGTTTTATCTCTTTACTATTTACCTCTATGTCTGAAGTCACTTGAAGGAGAGTATATATCTCCGAGTAGGTGTCAGTAATAACACGATTGCAGACAAACCACTGTACGGGTGGGGTTCGAACTCACTTGCCGTGAGTTCGATTCCCACCCATGCATGTTGTGTCAGTGTTCTTCTGCGACCGTACCTCAACCACTGATATTACTAGGTATCCCCAGAAGGGAATACCCATAACTGGCTGAGCGATATTTTTCAAGGTTTTTATCCTGAAAATCCCTCTTCTAATCGACTGTAAATCTTCACTGTTGATTCACTCAATTTCACTGTATATAAAAGAAGGTTGTGGTGGTTTCTGATTTGTACAAATACAAATTTTCCAAAATCTATTGTTCCACTCATGAACAACTGTACGTAGATTTGTGGTACAGGACGTGGAGGGCCAGAGGGTGTCCCACATGTCTGCAACTATAGCTGCCAGACATGGGAAGCGCTAAACCTGTAAGAGTCATTCAGCACAAAAATCAAACCTTAATATCAACTTATAGGAGACTCATAATTACATTAGACTTATGATTATAGAAGACACAATTATAGAAGACTCACAATTATAGAAAATTCGCAATTATAGGAAACATAAAATTACGAAAGGTTCATAATTAGAGGAGACACAATTACAGGAGACTCACAATATAGAAGACTACAATTATAGGAGACCACAATAATAGGAGACTACAATTATAGGAGACTACAATTATAGGAGACTCATAATTATAGGACACTCATAATTATAGGACACTCATAATTATAGGACACTCATAATTATAGGACACTCATAATTATAGGACACTCATAATTATAGGACACTCATAATTATAGGACACTCATAATTATAGGACACTCATAATTATAGGACACTCATAATTATAGGACACTCATAATTATAGGGGACTCAAAATTATAGGATTCATAATTATAGGAGACTTATAATCATAAGACTCATAATTACAGGAGACTCACGAAATCGTAATGACACGATTACAACAAACCATACCACGGGTGGGGCTCGAACCCGCGGTCAAGAGTCTCAAAACTCCAGACCGTCGCGTAAGCCACTGGGCCAGCTAGCTTCAATAAGATTCATCCAACTAGGTATATTTCTACACCATAGGAAGGTTAGCATAGGCACCACTGTGTCCACAAATGCAAGGTCTGGAGTTCTGAGACTGACCGCGGGTTCGAACCCCACCCGTGGTATGGTTTACAGATACTCATAATTATAGAAGACTCATAATTATAGGTGATTCATAATTACAGGAAACATAATTATAGAAGACTCATAATTATAAGTAATTTATAATTATAGGTGACTCACAATTACATGTGACTCATAATTATACGTTATTCATAATTATAGGACTCATAATTATAGGTGACTCATAACTGTAGGTGACTCACAATTATAGGTGACTCACAATTATAGGTGACTCACAATTATAGGTGACTCACAATTATAAGTGACTCACAATTATAGGAGACTCACAATCAGCATTATAGTAGACTCATAATTATACCCATTAAAATCATTGGCGATTCGTAATTCTCTGCCACAGGATGCGACCCACATCAGTCGCCTAACACCCAGGTACCTACTTACTGCTTAGTGAGCAGGGACAGAAAGCATAAGGAAACGGCAACGTTACTGATCGTCTGAGGATCGAACCCGGCTCCTCAGTGGGCGAACTGAGGCCGCTACCAAGTGAGCCACGGGCACCCATAAAGACAAAGCACATGTAAAAGAAATCTCTGATGAAACACAAACAATTAGCAGCAACGAAACCAAGCAACTTTGTTTACAAACAATGCCTGCAACTTTGTTTACAAACAATGCCTGCAACTTTGTTTACAAACAATGCCTGCAACTTTGTTTACAAACAATGCCTGCAACTTTGTTTACAAACATCGCCTGCAACTTTGTTTACAAACATTCCTGCAACTTTGTTTACAAACATTGCCTGCAACTTTGTTTACAAACATCGCCTGCAACTTTGTTTACAAACATCGCCTGCAACTTTGTTTACAAACATTGCCTGCAACTTTGTTTACAAACATCGCCTGCAACTTTGTTTACAAACTCGCCTGCAACTTTGTTTACAAACATTGCCTGCAACTTTGTTTACAAACATTGCCTGCAACTTTGTTTACAAACATGCCTGCAACTTTGTTTACAAACATTGCCTTTTGTT
>WNWK01013824.1:0-53811 GCA_009830355.1 Cherax destructor | reverse complement strand
TGAAGTTAATGAGAAGAATCAAATCAGTCGAGGATCAGGCAGAACTACAAAGAGACTTGGACAGGCTACAAGCCTGGTCCAGTAACTGGCTCCTTGAATTTATCCATGCAAAATGTAAAGTCATGAATATCAGGGAAGGGCAAAGAAGACCGCAGACAGAGTGTAGTCTAGGTGGCCAAAGACTGCAAACCTCACTCAAAGAAAAAGATCTTGGGGTGAGTATAATACCGAGCACATCTCCTGAGGCACACATCAATCAAATAACTGCTGCAGCATACGGGCGGCTGGCAAACCTAAGAATAGCGTTCCAATACCTCAATAAGGAATCATTCAAGACTCTGTACACCATATACGTCAGGCCCATACTGGAGTATGCAGCACCAGTTTGGAACCCACACCTGGTCAAGCACGTCAAGAAATTAGAGAAAGTGCAAAGGTTTGCAACAAGACTAGTCCCAGAGCTAAGGGATTGTCCTACGAAGAAAGGTTAAGGAAATCGGCCTGACGACACTAGAGGACAGGAGGGTTAGGGGAGACATGATAACGACATATAAATACTGCGAGGAATAGATAAGGTGGACAGAGACAAGATGTTCCAGAGAGGGACACAGAAACAAGGGGTCACAATTGGAAGTTGAAGACTCCTATGAGTCAAAGGGATGTTAGGAAGTATTTCTTCAGTCATAGAGTTGTCAGGAAGTGGAATAGCTTAGACAGCGACATAGTGGAGGCAGGAACCATACATAATTTTAAGACTAGGTTTGATAAAGCTCATGGAGCAGGGAGAGAGAGGACCTAGTAGCAATCAGTGAAGAGGCGGGGCCAGGAGCTATGAATCGACCCCTGCAACCACAAATAGGTGAGTACAAATAGGTGAGTACACACACACACCTAGCCAAGCACGTAAGGAAACTATAGGAAGTGCAAAGGTTTGCAACAAGACTAGTCCCGGAGCTAAGGGGCATGTCCTACGAGGAGAGGTTAAGGGAAATCGACCTGACGACACAGGAGGACAGAAGAGATAGGGAGAACAAATGATAACGACATATGAAATACTGAGAGGAATCGACAAGGTGGACAAAGACAGAATGTTCCAGAGATGGGACACAGCAACAAGGGGGCACAGTTGGAAGTTGAAGACTTAGATGAATCACAGGGATGTTAGGAAGTATTTCTTCAGTCACAGAGTAGTCAGGAAATGAAATAGTTTGGAAAGCGATGTAGTGGAGGCAGGATCCAAACAGAGCTTTAAGAAGAGGTATGATGAAGCTCATGGAGTGGGAAGAGTGACCCAGTAGAGGTCAATGAAGAGGCTGGGCCAGGAGATGTGCCTCGACCCATGCAACCACAACTAGGTTAGTACAACTAGGTGAGTATACACACACTCACACACACACATTATAAGGAAGCTGAGGAGAGGCTTGTGCCCAAGGGTAACAAAAATAACGAGAAAGCCAGGATGAGTCCTTGGTTCACCCAAAGGTGTAGAGAGGCCAAAACCAAGTGTACTAGAGAATGGAAAAGGTGTAGAAGACAAAGGACCCTAGAGAATAAGGAGAGAAGTCGCAGAGCCGGAAATGAATATGCAGAGGTAACAAGGGAGGCCTAACCACAATACGAAAATGACATAGCAGCGGAAGCCAAAACTGACCCGAAGCTGTTGTACAGCCACATCAGGAGGAAAACAACAGTCAAGGACCAAGTAATCATTCTGAGGAAGGAAGGATGGGAGATCACAAGAAACAACCGCGAAGTATGTGAGGAACTCAACATGAGATTCAAAGAAGTATTCACAGAGGAGACAGAAGGGACTCCAGAAAGCCAGACAAGCATACAACACAATACATACAACTAAGGTAGAAGTGAAGAGGCTGCTAAGCGAGCTAGATTCCTCAAAGGCGATGGGGCGGGATAACATCCTTCCATGGGTCCTAAGAGAGGGAGCACAGGCGCTATGTGTACCAATAACAACAATCTTCAAAACATCTATCGAAATAGGGCGACTACCTGAGGTATGGATGTTATACAATGTTCTGCATGACATGAAAATATACGTATTTATATAGATAGTGGAGAAGTGTGCCATAATTTTCATGAACTAGGACAGAAACATATGCACTTTGGATAAATGGATAAATGTCAACCATAATTTTAGAAATATGTTATGCATTTTGTGGGTACTGTTAAGTAGTTTAAACTGTGAAATATAAGAAAATCCTGCCAGGGATTTATTTTCCAACCGTGTTTGGGGTTAGCGGGTAAGCGTCGCTTGAGGGAGTCACGTGGAGCGCGGCATGGGTGAGAGAGAGGTTGGCCAGACGCCGCCTAGTTAAGATAAGTTTTGTAATGTTGTACTCCTTTTTGTGTAGCCAACTCAAGCCATAGGCACTTTCATTGTTTACCAGTACACTACACTGGGGTCTGATATGGTCGGGGCTTGGCAGGATGAGTGTGAACTGAGGAAATAGGAGGAGATGGTCTCGGGTGGAGAGTAGGGGCCAGCGTCTGCTGGGCATGCCCCTATAGATACATGTGTCTTTGTTTTGGTGTGGATGCTCCAGCCGCCAGCTCCACATGTACTTGTATTGGGGCGTTTAATGCTAAGAGAAATATGAGGGTGGGTTTTTGGAGTGTGTATATATTGTTAATCTCAATAAATTTATATTTTCCTAACTATGTATTTTTGTGTGAACCTTCGGATACCCAACCCATTGGAGTAATAAATGCTGGTTTAGCGCTTTCTGTTTTAACTGGGATAACCCAGAGAGCCCTAGTTTTACAGGTGATTTAAGAACATAAGAACATAAGAAAGAAGAAACACTGCCGCAGGCCTACTGGCCCATGCGAGGCAGGTCCAAGTCTCCAACCGGCTTAAGCCAATGCCCCGACCCAGCCAGGTCAGGTTACATTCACTTAAGGAAGGAGCACAGCATCTGACCTAGTAGCACAAACTAGTCAGGTCCATCTCACACCCACCCGCACCCCACCTGGAGTTACCCCTCTCCAGGTAATCACCAGGTAGTCAGGTCACTTCCACTTAAGGAATTAGTACATCATCTGACCTAGTAGCACAAGCTAGTCAGGTCCAACTCACACCCACCCACACCCACTCATGTATTTATCTAACCTATTTTTAAAACTACACAACGTCCCAGCCCCTATGACGGAACTCGGGAGTTTGTTCCACTCATCCACAACTCTATTACCAAACCAGTGCTTTCCTATATTCTTCCTGAATCTGAACTTTTTCCAACTTGAAACCATTGCTGCGAGTCCTGTCTTGGCTGGTTATTTGCAGCACGCTATTTACATCCCCTATATTTATTCCTGTTTTCCATTTATACACCTCAATCATATCTTCCCTAATTCTACGCCTTTCTAGAGAGTGCAGATTCAAGGCCCTCAGTCTATCCTCATAGGGAAGATTTCTGATACATGGGATCAACTTTGTCATCCTCCTCTGTACGTTTTCCAGTGCATTTATATCCATTCTGTAATACGGTGACCAGAACTGTGCAGCATAATCTAAATGAGGCCTAACCAAAGATATATAGAGTTGAAGAGCAACCTGAGGACTTCTATTATTTATACTTCTTGATATGAAGCCAAGGATTCTGTTAGCTTTATTGTGAACACTTATGCACTGCTGTCTTGGTTTCAGATTACTACTAACCAGAACTCCTAAATCCTTCTCGTAATCACAAGTAATAAGATCTACATTATTCAGTTTATATGTGGCATGGTTATTGTCCTGCCCAACATTTAGAACTTTGCATTTGTCTACATTAAACTGCATCTGCCACTTCTCCGACCACTGCATCAGTCTATTCAAATCATCATGGAGTGCTCTAATGTCCTCATTAGAATGAATTGGACGGCCTATTTAGTTGTCATCAGCAAATTTGCTTATGTTGCTATTTATTACCTCATCTATGTCGTTTATGTAAATTGTAAACAACTGGGGGCCCAAAACTGACCCCTGTGGAACACCACTTGAGATGTGCCCCATTCTGATTTCCCTCCATTTGTGTAAGTTTTACTTTTTGCCCTTAGACAAGGCATTGGGCCTCAGGTAATCCCACATTTTGCATAACATGGGGACCTGTATATGGGAGAATTATCAAATTTTATGTGATAATTCAAGTTTGCAACCTGGAAAGTCAATAATCATACTTTATTGGGTTGGTTAGAGGAAGGATTCACTAGAAAATACCTACACTCAAATGTTGCCATACTTCTGCAGGTGTAGTACACTCAGGTTACTACTAGTTTTTGTGTTAAATAGTACTGATTTTTTTTAGAGTGTTATTAGTAACCATAATTTTTCTTGGAACTAATTTACCCTTGCAGGTGCAATATTGCTGATTTTTATTGTTATTAATACCAGTATTTTGGGGGGAACAATTTGCCTTTGCAGGTGCAATAACCCCTTGTTTTACTTGTTTTGTGTGCAATATTGCTGATTTTTATGGGTGTTATTAATACACATTTTTGGTGCATAATTTACCCTTACAGGTGCAATATTGCTGATTTTTAAGGGTGTTAATAATACACATTTTTTGGTGCATAATTTACCCTTGCAGGTGCTATATTGCTGATTTGTTATGGTGTTATTACTAACTAATATTCTGGAGATATTTCTCCTTGGCAGGTAAAATAGCTCCATTTTTCTGCCAGGTTTTTGTGTGCAATCCTGTTTAATTTTAGGGAGTTACATGATAATTACTCCTTGTGTATAATATAATCATTTAGTATAGGTGCTTTACTGTGTGATTTATTATTTTATATCAGTTTTGTGGTAGCTTGCACGTGTTTTGTGCTACTGATTTCCAATATGACTGACACTGGTGAAATTTCTGGGGATGCTAATGGTGATGGAGAAAACCCTGGATTAAATCCCACTGTTAGGAACCTGGATAGGGAAGTAGAACTTCTGAGGTTGAAATTAGCAATAATTGAGGAAGAAAAAGACCTGTTAAGGACAGTTAGAAGTGTTAAAGCAAGCCAAAAACACGAGTGTAAATGTTTTTCATTTGGACAAAGCCATAAAATTTGTCCCCAAGTTTCTAGAGAAAGACCCAGACCAGTTTTTTTCTGTTATATGAAAGTACAGCCAAATCCCAAGATTGGCCGGAAAAGGAATGGGCAATCGTGTCATTACGATTTCGTGGGTCGTAAGGAATGGGCGACATTAGCACGAACCCAACTAGTTGGTAAAGGCTTACAAGCAGTTAGTTCTCTAGATGGACGAGACTTTCCTGATTATAAGAAACTGAAGGAGGTAGTTTTACTGGCTTATCAGATGTTGCCAGAAAGGTATCGGCAGAAGTTTAGATGGCTTAAATTTCAAGCAGGGCAGTCTTTGGTAGAATATGGTAAGGAAAAGATGTCACTTTTAAACAGGTGGTGGCGTTCGAAAGAGGTGGTAGACAGTTATGAGGGAGTGCATACCCTAATCTTGCTAGAGGATCTTTTGAGAAATGTTCCTCCTGACCTTAAGGCATATCTTGAGGAGAAGGATCTGGATGATTTTAATAATGCTTTAGAGCTGGGTGATAGATTTTTGGGTAACCCAAAATTTGGTAGTTATTATCACCCTCAACATTTCTTATTCCTACCAGTAGTAATAAGAAATTTCAGAAGTTTAAGCCACCTGTTTTCCAGCCTAATAACCACCAGAGTTTTCATAAGCCTAATTTTCCAGTACCTACCCAGGAAGGTTTTAAGTCAGGTGTCACTGGTCCAGGACTACCAGGGACAGGCAGGAAGAGCCCAGTTCCCCAGGGTCAAGGGCCCCAGCATTTGCCAAGTGGGCAGGGGGCCTTTAAACCTTATCACTGTACATATTGCAGTAAATAGGGCCACCGGCAACCATATTGTAGACAGATGTTTAGAGACCAGGTTGCAGCAGCTGCCTCTCCAGTAAGTACACCAGTTACACCTATTCCAGTAAGTCTACCGTGGCCTTACACCAAAATGAAGGTAGGGTATCAGGTGTTGTATCTTTAAGGGACACTGGTAGCACATACACCTTGCTTCGCAGGGGTGTGTTGCCAGTGTCGGGTGACACATACACTGGTTTGGACATTTTTCTCAAAGGGATTACCGGAGTTACTGTCAAGACTCCGGTGCACAGGTTATGGGTGGAGTCTGCGTACCAGTCTGGGTACCTACCTGAAAAATATTACAGAAGATGTACCTTTTGCAGGTGTTCACCTTCTACTAGGCAACAATGTTTTGGGTCTCCTCAACAGTGAGGAATGTTTGGTTTCACAGGACCTTGCTTTAACAGGTGGTAATGTACAAACTGGATTAACGGTGACTGACAGATTTTCAGTGTGTACTATGAATAGCCAGGTAAGCAAGAGAAGAACTTCTGTACACTGCCATGATCTTTCTACTGACCGTGGTGACTGGGGAGTGGGGAGCCTGTTCATTGAGTCTGACCTGCAGGAGACTCTGGGCAGTGATAACCCAGCCCAGGACAACCCCGGTTTATGGGGAGGTCTCGGTGCTGGCATGAGAGTGACTACCCGGCCTCTGACGCAACTGGTTAAGGTCAAGGGATGTGGTGACTCCTTGAAGGCTATTCAGTTGGCAACTGTTACGGGGGAAGTGGTTCCCAAATTTACTAAATGTTTATTTTACAGAGTATGTGACCAAGCAGTCATGTCAAAGCCATTTGAGGATAAGGTTCTGAATTCTCTACAGAATCCCGATGGAGAATATTCCAGTACTGAGAGGGGTGAGCTGAATAAAAAATGTTTCCCAAACAGGTTACCAGAGTTCCTGCCCCTCCCTAATAATTTCGTGTGTGTGGTTTTGAGATTTCTGGTAAAATTTTGTCACCTAGGCTTTCACCAAGCCAACCAGAAGTCTAATTCTATAAAATGTCATGTAGTTTTGAGTGACTTACTTAAGGATGTCTATCACACTGAGTCAAAGAAAAGTAGTGTTTTTACCAGTCTCTCAGGACAATGCACTTTTGTTTTCCCCAGTACCAGAAGGACTGGGATGAGGGGATGCCCCTACTTTTCATTACCGTGCGAGGAAGCACTCTGGAATCATTAAGTCATGGGCTAGGTGAGGATGGTGATGCTTCCCCCTCGGTGGATAAGGTCCCTAAGGAAGATGATGTACACAGGAAAATTGTATGAGATTGGGGAAGGTTTGGATCTACTGAAAGAAGGGTTGTAGTGGTGGCTCAGCTATGGTGGGCCTTTGCGAAGGAGTTTTGGGATGCTGAAAATGGGGGCCAGGTGAATCTCCATGAGATAAATGTGGCTGAGCACAGTCAGCCAGTGTGGGGCAATATAACCTTATGGGAAGAGACATGCAGTGAGGAAGATGTGAAGTTTTTTTTATCTTTTCATGGTACTTAGCGAGTCAGTGGACGTTGCATTTCAAGGGTCTCACGATGACACTCAGCAGGTTCACTAACTGCCGCAAAGTAAATTCGCTAACTAATGTTCGAGGGTTCCCTCTTATGAATACTTTCAGTGATGTACTAGATACCACAGGGGTGAGTATGTGGCAGGATTATTTGATTTCCATGACCCTATGTGCCAAGGAAACACCCATAATTGTAACTTTAATATCCTTGTACATGAACCTTTTGTATTACAAGCACTGAAGCCATCCTAACCTAGCCAGTGTCGAAGACTAAGCCAGCTTATAACCCAGCTGAGAGAGGAATAAGCCAAGCAAGATCATCTTTGCAGATATTGTCTAATTGTGCTGTGTCCGTTCTGCTACCAGTAAAACTCTGGTCAGTGATAATCACCATCCCTGTGGTATATTGTGGCTTACCAAGTCACGTGAGCTGTGGTGTGGAGTGGAACGCCAGTCAGTCGCGCGTGGGTCAAGCCACCAACCACCTACCCTCACCCTACTACCCTAACACACCTACCCTCACCCTACTACCCTCACACACCTACTATCATGCACCCACCTTTCTCCCCCTCTCCTCTCCCTTTTATTCCTCTCTCTCACACTTCCATCTCCCCCTCTCTTTTGTCTCCCCTCTCTCCTTCTCTCATCATTCCCTTCATCCCCTTCCTCCATCGCTCTCTATCCCTCTTCAATCTTTCTTTCCTTCCATTTACTCCTCTTACCCATTCTCTCTGACTCCTCCCTCTCTCCTGTCTCCCTCCCTGTCCTCTCTCTTTCTACCCCTTCTGTCTTTCTCCCTATTTCTCTCTCTCCGCCTTCCCCTAAACTGTACCTTAATATATGTTATTTTATTTACGCTCATACTCTACGGTGTACTACTCTCTATATACTACAGTACATTCTTTAGTAACAAATTGTACTCACATGTGCTACAGCTTACTCCTATGCATTCCAGTATTCTTTTAATTACTGCAATGTACTCCCATGTTCTGTAATGTACTTTTACAATCTGTAGTGTATTCACATGTACTGTGGTGTACTCTTTTATACTGTAGTGTACTCCCATGCATTGTAGTGTACTCCTCTGTACTGTAATGTATGACCATGTACTGTAGTGTACTCCCATATGTTGTAGTATAGTCCTGTGTGCTATAATGTACTCACATGTTATGTATTGTTCTCCAGTTTACCGTGATGTGGGATAAGATTTAGTCGTATATATAAATTTTAGGATATCACTATGTTCCATTATAACCCCTAGTTTGAATAAACGAAATTTAAGCCAGTTAATTGTGGCTTGGAAACCGGCTTGGATTTCTTGACTTGGTTAGCACGTGACTTATTTAATCATAAATAGTAGAGGGGAATATGGATGCCGTGAAGTGGTTGGGACAGGTCTGTTTGGCTATCATACTATTGGATAACAGAAGTGTGGCTTCATGGACCTAGGCCTGAGGTACAGAGAAGATGGCGGAGGTTGTGAAAGGTATTATGACACTCATTCGCTCTCTCACGGTCAGGCTAAGGAGCCGAAAATCATTGAACCACTCAATCTTTTTTTTCAACAAACTTGTCATATCCCACCAAATTTAGTAATTTATACAGGATAAGGGGTTACTAGCCCCTTACCTGTGATTTATTCTGGATCACAAACTCCCTTATACGGAGTCCCTTGTTTATCTCCTTACATAAAGACCCTTCTCCTGTAGTGCAAATAGAGGATTATTGTATTGTGTATCTCACAGGGATTAATAGTGAAAGTCTAAGTAAATTTGTGTAAAACGTTGACTTGAAGGAGATAAACCTAGAAATGTTTCCTGAACTAAGAAGATGACTCTAGTCTGTGCAAGAAAACGGCATCTCAGTGAGGTATTAAACATAAGTCTTTCAGAAATACTGTATAATCTCATGTACTACACTGTATTCTCATATATTAGAGTGTACTCCCATGTACTACCGTTTTAGCCAATCCATAGCCTGCTTACTTCCCTCTACCTCTATATACTCTCATGAATTCCGTGAAATCTTATGTAATTTAATCTACTATTATGTTCTCCCACCCATACCTCAGTATGTGTTCTCTTAAGTGTTGTCATATAACGTGCGTTTCTATTTACTAATCAGTAGACTTATACATTTTCATGTTCTCCCATTAATTTTCACGTATTCATATTAATTACCGTGAACCCTTTGTATTCTAATATATCTCCATGTACGCCCATGAATTCTTTTGTAGTACCATGTAGCCATATGTACTCCCTAGTACAGTAGTGTATTCTGTACCTATGCACCTATATGCACAATTGTGAACACATGTAATTCTTAATATATTCTCACGTACCCCTAATGTACTCAGAGGTATTCACTTTCGTCCCATGTACACTTGCATACTTCAATTTTTACGCATTTGTCTCATGTACCCCATTACACCCTTATGTACGGACAAGCACTCTTATGTAAGTCCTGTACTGATACTGGCAAAAAAAATCAATGACTACTTCTATTACAGTTATTTTTGAGAAAGTGCAAGGTGTTTTGAATGACCCTCTCGTGAGCTGACGAGTGCGGACAGTCACACTTACCCTCTTCTATCACCTGTCTCCCTGTTGCTGATTCAAGATGTCATCGCCTCCGCGACCCTATCCAAATACTTCCCAAATGCTTCCCAAAGTTGGAAAATGTCACAGAATTTATAAGGCGAGGAAAGATTGAAGTTTTTCTCCTGCCTTTACCAGCAATATCGAGCGAGGAAGAATCAGATTTCCAATAGTTTGGGTAATATTTTCGTCTCAAAATATGGTATTAAGACTGGGTGTGTCGTGGCAGGAGGAGATATTTTTCACTGCGAAGGAGGCCATTCTTCTAGGGTCCCTGCGCGCTAATGCTAAACAAATTGGTCTCGTTCCTAAGTTCAGCACTTTGTCTGATGCTGATACGCATTCATAACTCTTGGTACCGGAAAATGAAAGAGGTTCTTTCGGCGCACTGTGGGAGAAGATGAAAGGGGACTTTCTGAGAACAGTGAAAGATGAGAGGAGAGGACTCTTTAGGCACCACGAAAGGGAATGAAAATGGGTTCTGCTGGAAGAAAGGGAGAAAAGAAGAGGGGGATGAATGAGGTCTTCCTAAGCACTGTACGAAGGTGAACGGGGTCTTTCTGGGCGCTGATAGAGCTGGGCAAAGTTTTTTTTTTTTCGAGTAACCATGGAAAGTAAAAAAAGTGTTTTCCTGGGCATCATGGAAGGGGAGAAAGGGGGTCTTTCTGGACGTCCTAGGATAAAAAAAAACACTCTGTTTCCTTTTCCATCTTCCCTCCCAGTGTCTAACTATCAAACACTATTTTAGTAAACTGAATAACCTCCAACAATTTTAAAACCTGAGAACTATGGAAGGCATATTATAGATATATAAAACACTCAGGAGCGAACATTTATGAAGGATATTCATATATGATCAGGGAGATCAGTTAGAACCATGTTGTTTAACAATCAAGAAAATATTTACATCATTAGACAGAAAAGCGACAATGTTGATGGAGATGTTAGGAGGAATTAATGATTACAGTGATATAGGATACGACCATGTTGTTGGATTGGGAGGAGACAGTCGTGGTATTAACAGATATAAGACTGAACAATGCTGTTTGAGATTCTAGCTGATGAGGCTCAATTAGAAGTTATGAAATGACATCACTAAATACAAGTAGGGGAGTTATAACACACACACACACACAGACACACACACACAGATTGCATATTCCTGGACTGTAAGAAGGCGTTTGACACAGTCCCACACAAGAGATTAGTGCAGAAGCTGGAGGACCAGGCAGGGATAACAGGGAAGGCACTACAATAGATCAGGGAATACCTGTCAGGAAGACAGCAGCGAGTCATGGTCCGTGGCGAGGTGTCAGAGTGGGCGCCGGTGACGAGTGGGGTTCCACAGGGGTCAGTCCTAGGACCGGTGCTGTTTCTGGTATTTGTGAACGACATGACGGAAGGAATAGACTCCGAAGTGTCCCTGTTTGCAGATGATGTGAAGTTGATGAGAAGAATTCAATCGGACGAGGACCAGGCAGAACTACAAAGGGATCTGGACAGGCTGCAAGCCTGGTCCAGCAATTGGCTCCTGGAGTTCAACCCCACCAAGTGCAAAGTCATGAAGATTGGGGAAGGGCAAAGAAGACCGCAGACAGAGTACAGTCTAGGGGCCAGAGACTACAAACCTCAATCAAGGAAAAGATCTTGGGGTGAGTATAACACCAGGCACATCTAATGAGGCGCACATCAACCAAATAACTGCTGCAGCATACGGGCGCCTAGCAAACCTAAGAACAGCATTCAGACATCTTAACAAAGAATCGTTCAGGACCCTGTACACTGTGTACGTTAGGCCCATACTGGAGTATGCAGCACCAGTTTGGAACCCACATCTAGCCAAGCACGTAAAGAAGCTAGAGAAAGTGCAAAGGTTTCCAACAAGACTAGTCCCGGAGCTAAGGGGTATGTCCTACGAGGAGAGGTTAAGGGAAATCGACCTGACGACACTGGAGGACAGGAGAGATAGGGGGGACATGATAACGACATATAAAATACTGAGAGGAATTGACAAGGTTGACAGAGACAGAATGTTCCAGAGATGGGACACAGCAACAAGGGGACACAGTTGGAAGTTGAAGACTCAGATGAATCACAGGGATGTTAGGAAGTATTTCTTCAGTCAGAGAGTGGTCGGGAAGTGGAATAGCTTGGGAAGCGATGTAGTGGAGGCAGGTTCCATACATAGCTTTAGGAAGAGGTATGATAAAGCTCATGGCGCAGGGAGAGTGACCCAGTAGCGGCCAGTGTAGAGGTGGGCCCAGGAGCTATGTCTCGACCCCTGCAACCACAACTAGGTGAGCACAACTAGGTGAGTACACACACACACACACACACACACACACACACACACACACACACACACACACACACACACACACTAGTGTCTAATCGACATGTGCCTAGGACAAAATGGTAACTAACACACACACACACACACACACACACACCACACATACAAGGTGGACAGAGACAGGATGTTCCAGAGATGGGACACAGCAACACGGGGTCAAAGTTGTAAGTTGAAGATTCAGATGAATCACAGAGATGTTAGGAAGCATTTCTTCAGTCACAGAGTTGACAGGAAGTGGAATAGTCTGGGAAGTGATGCAGCGGAGACAGGATCCATGCATAGCTTCAAGAAGAGGTATGATAAAACTCATGGAGCAGGAACATTGACCTAGTAGCGGCCAGTGAAGAGGCAGGGCCCGGAGCTGTGAATCGACCTCTGCAACCACAACTAGGTGAGTACAACTAGAGGAGTACACACACACACACACACACAGGCATGGATAACAGGAAGGGCACTGGAATGGATCAGGGAATACCTCACAGGGAGGCAACAACGGGTCATGGTGCGTGATGAGCTATCACAGTGGGCGCCTGTGACGAGCGGTGTACCGCAGGGGTCAGTCCTGGGACCAGTGCTATTCTTGGTATATGTGAATGACATGACGGACGGGATAGGCTCAGAAGTGTCTCTGTTCGCAGATGATGTGAAATTAATGAGGAAAATCACATCGGATGAGGACCAAGCAGGACTTCAAAGAGACCTGGACAAGCTTGACATCTGGTCCAGCAACTGGCTTCTCGAATTTAATCCCACCAAATGCAAAGTTATGAAGATCGGAGAAGGGCAAAGAAGACCGCTGACAGAGTACAGGCTAGGTGGACAAAGGCTACAAACCTCATCAAAGGAGAAAGACCTTGGGGTGAGTATAACGTCTCCCGAAACACACATCAACCAGATAACTGCGGCAGCATATGGGCGACTGGCAAACCTAAGATTAGCGTTCCGTTACCTTAGCAAGGAATCGTACAAGACACTATACACCGTGTACGTCAGGCCCATACTAGAGTATGCAGCACCAGTCTGGAACCCACACCTGGTCAAGCACGTCAAAAAATTAGAGAAAGTGCAAAGGTTTGCGACAAGGTTAGTTCCACAGCTCAGGGGACTGTCCTATGAAGAAAGGTTGAGGGAAATAGGACTAACAACACTGGAGGACATAATAGTTAGAGGAGACATGATAACGACATACAAAATACTGCGGGGAATCGACAAGGTAGATAGTGACAGGATGTTCCAGAGAGGGAACACAGGAACAAGGGGACACAACTGGAAGCTGAAGACTCAGATGAGTCTAAGGGATGTTAGGAAGCATTTCTTCAGCCATAGAGTAGTCAGGAAGTGGAATAGTCTAGCGAACGATATAGTGGAGGCGGGAACCATACATAGTTTTAAGACAAGGTATGATAAAGCTCATGGAGCATGGAGAGCAGAGACCCAGAAGCGGACAGCGAAGAGGAGGGGCCAGGAGCTGAGTCTCGACCCCTGCAACCACAATTAGGTGAGTACACACTGTTACTAACAAAGCCTGAAGACTACTTTGTAATAGTGCTTCTCGTAACAAATTTATAAAGAGAACAGGATTATCTCGTCTAAGGGTCATCATACACAGGGTCGTCTAAGGGTCATCATACACAGGATCGTCTAAGGGTCATCATACACAGGGTCGTCTAAGGGTCATCATACACAGGGTTCACTCACTGAAGAAAAGGAATCTGTTAGGTTTTGCTTGTTTTATTAACAGTATTAATAACCAGTTAATGTTTCTATTATGAATTAAATAATTCAATCTTTAAAACAGAACTTCTCATATCGTAATCACTATGAGCAAAACATGTATCATTAACCTTAATATCACATATATAATACGTTAAATATTTGCAACTTGCTCTAGACATAGTTTCTAGCTTCCTTCACGAGGAGTAAATAAATATATATGATAAGAAAGAGATGATTGCTTATGTTATGAAAGAAAAGAAGTTGGATGTCCTGGCCCTAAGCGAAACAAAGCTGAAGGGGGTAGGCGAGTTTCAGTGAGAAGAACTAAATGGGATTAAGTCAGGAGTATTGAGAGAGTTAGAGCTAAGGAAGGGGTAGCAATAATGTTGAAGGATCAGTTATGGAAGGAGAAGAGGGAATATAAATGTGTAAATTCAAGGATTATGTGGATTAAAATAAGGGTAGGATGCAAAAAGTGGGTCATAATAAACGTGTATGCACCTGGAAAAGAGAGGAGTGTAGAGGACAGAGAGAGATTTTGGGAGATGTTAAGCGAATGTATAGGAACTTTTGAACCAAGTGAGAGAGTAATTGTGGTAGGGGACCTAAATGCTAAATTAGGAGAAACATGTAGAGAGGGTGTGGTAGGTAAGTTTGGGGTGCCAGGTGTAAATGATAATGGGAGCCCTTTGATTGAACTTTGTATAGAAAGGGGTTTAGTTATAGGTAATACATATTTTAAGAAAAAGAGGATAAATAAGTATACAAGATATGATGTAGGGCGTAATGACAGTAGTTTGTTGGTAGATAAAAGACTGTTGAGTAGACTTCAGGATGTACATGTTTATAGAGGTGCCACAGATATATCAGATCACTTTTTAGTTATAGCTACAGTGGGAGTAAAAGGTAGATGGGATACAAGGAAAATAGAAGCAGTAAGTAAGAGAGAGGTGAAGGTTTATAAACTAAAAGAGAAGGCAGTTAGGGTAAGATATAAACAACTATTGGAGGATAGATGGGCTTGTGAGAGTGTAGGCAATGGGGTCGAAGATGTATGGGATAGATTTAAAAATGTAGTGTTAGAGTGTTCAGGAGAAGTTTGTGGTTACAGGAAAGAAGAGCGATTGGTGGAATGATGATGTAAAGAGAGTAGTAAGGGAGAAAAAGTTAGCATATGAGAGGTTTTTACAAAGTAGAAGTGATGCAAGGAGGAAGAGTATATGGAGAGAAAAGAGAGGTTAAGAGAGTGGTGAAGCAATATAAAAGAGAGCAAATGAGAGAGTGGGTGAGATGTTATCAACAAATTTTGTTGAAAATAAGAAAAAGTTTTGGAGTGAGATTAATAAGTTGAGGAAGCCTAGGGAACAAATGGATTTGACAGTTAAAAATAGGAGAGCGGAGTTATTAATTAAATGGAGAGATAGAGGTATCGGGAAGATGGAGGGAATATTTTGAGGAGTTGTTAAATGTTGATGAAGACAGGGAAGCTGTGATTTCGTGTATAGGGCAAGGAGGAATAACATCTTGTAGGAGTGTGGAAGAACAAGTTGTGAGTGTGGGGGAAGTTCGTGAGGCAGTGGGTTGAATGAAAGGGAGTAAGGCAGCTGGGATTGATGGGATAAAGATAGAAATGTTAAAAGCAGGTGGGGATATAATTTTGGAGTGGTTGGTGCTATTATTTAATAAATGTATGGAAGAGGGTAAGGTACCTAGGGATTGGCAGAGAGCGTGTATTGTTCCTTTGTATAAAGGCAAAGGGGGACAAAAGAGAGTGCAAAAATTATAGGGGAATAAGTCTGTTGAGTGTACCTGGTAAAGTGTATGTTAGAGTTATTATTGAAAGAATTAAGAGTAAGACCGAAGCAGGATAGCAGTTGAACAAGGGGGCTTTAGGAAAGGTAGGGGGTGTGTAGACCAAGTGTTTACAGTGAAACATATAGGTGAACAGTATTTGGATAAGGGTGAAGAGGTTTTTGTGCATTTATGGATTTGGAAAAGGCTTTTGATAGGGTGGATAGGGGGGCAATGTGGCAGATGTTGCAAGTGTATGGAATAAGAGGTAGGTTACTGAAAGCAGTGAAGAGTTTTTATGAGGATAGTGAGGCTCAGGTTAGAGTGTGTAGGAGGGAGGGGAACTATTTCCCAGTAAAAGTGAGCCTTAGACAAGGATGTGTGATGTCACCGTGGTTGTTCAATATATTTATAGATGGGGTTGTAAGAGAAGTGAATGCGAGGGTCTTGGCAAGAGGTGTGGGGTTAAAAGATAAAGAATCAAATACAAAGTGGGAGTTGTCACAGTTGCTTTTTGCTGATGACACTGTGCTTTTGGGAGATTCTGAAGAGAAGTTGCAGAGGTTGGTGGATGAATTTGGTAGGGTGTGTAAAAGAAGAAAATTGAAAGTGAATATAGGAAAGAGTAAGGTGATGAGGATAACAAAAAGATTAGGTGACGAAAGATTGGATATCAGATTGAAGGGAGAGAGTATGGAGGAGGTGAATGTATTCAGATATTTGGGAGTGGACATGTCAACAGATGGATCTATGAAGGATGAGGTGAATCATAGAATTGATGAGGGAAAAGGGTGAGTGGAGCACTTCGGAGTCTGTGGGGACATAGAACTTTGTCCATGGAAGTAAAGAGGGGAATGTATGAGAGTATAGTTATACCAACACTCTTATATGGGTGTGAAGCATGGGTGATGAATGTTGCAACGAGGAGAAGGCTGGAGGCAGTGGAGATGTCATGCCTGAGGTCAATGTGTGGTGTGAATATAATGGAGTAGGAGGTGAGGGATTACCAAAACTATTATCCAGAGAGCTGAGGAGGGGTTGTTGAGGTGGTTCGGACATGTAGAGAGAATGGAACGAGACAGAATGACTTCGAGAGTGTATGAATCTGTAATGGAGGGAAGGCGGGGTAGGGGTTGGCCTAGGAAAGGTTGGAGGACGGGGGTAAAGGAGGTTTTGTGTGCGAGGGTTTGGACTTCCAGCAAGCATGTGGAGCGTATTTGATAGGAGTGAATGGAGACAAATGGTTTTAATACTTGACGTGCTGTTGGAGTGTGAGCAAAGTAACATTTATGAAGGGGATTCAGGAAACCGACAGGCCGGACTTGAGTCCTGGAGATGGGAAGTACAGTGTCTGCACTCTGAAGGAGGTGTGTTAATGTTGCAGTTTTATAACTGTAGTGTAAAGCACCCCTCTGGCAAGACAGTGATGGAGTGAATGATGATGAAAGTTTTTTTTTCGGGCCACCCTGCCTTGGTGGTAATCGGCCGATGTTTTAATAAAATATATATATATATATATATATATATATATATATATATATATATATATATATATATATATATATATATATATATATATATATATATATATATATATATATATATAAAACCTAAACGCCACACTGACACAAATAACAGAGTTCTTCCTCGGGACCATTCCTCATTAAACCCTTTTCTAGATACGAGTCTATAAAAGGCGTAACACTTAGACTCGATCACTTATTGCTAATTTCTTTGAGTTTCTACACAGCCTTCTCAGACCGAGATGTACCTAGTAAAGGGCTTCCAAAATTACTGGTAATTTCTGGGGAAGTGTAGTGTGACTTAATTAAAGCCAGATTCTCCACTAGACGCTTCCTCGACTAGTGGAAGGTGAGACCTGAACAAGATCAGGCTTTACCAGCTAACCTTAACTCTGAGTAATGGTTAAGTAGTTCAGATTGTCTGCTGGTGCTTAACCATTCTGCACCAGCATTTTAGAATATTTAAGCATCCTACCTATGTACATAGCTAAACAATTTATGGCCAGATAATATTATAAAGGAAAGCATCCTTATTTTATCTACTAATAAGGATACCAATAATATAATATTAAGTGAAAAATTCGAAATTATGCATTAAACAACTGACCCTTTAAAAAACGACATAACACACACACCAAAAAAAAAAAAAAAAAAAAAACATTACCAAAGAGCAGGACAGAGAACCAGAGGACTGGCGGATGAACCTGGGAGGGAAGATTGGGATTCAAAGCTCACAAAAAGGAAGAGTGGGGAAGGAAGCTAGAAGAGCTTGGCAAAAAAATGGAGGAGAGGATAGCTGCAGAGGCAGGAAATGGGAGCTACAAGCCATAGCAGCAGAAGTTAAGATACAGAGCTTAGAAATCTGAAACAGCATAAAGAACAAAAGGACAGTACAGCCATGACATCCAGAACTGCTACATCAGTCACAGACAAGGGGACTGTATGCGAAGGCCCTATCAGACCCACGTGGGGCCCAGAAAAAGACGAGGAGCACATCAAGAACAAATGAGAGGACTAAAAACAATGAAGGAGCTAAGCTATATACAGAGGCTCTAACAGACAACTGCAGTGCCCAGGAACAGCTGAGCAGGAAAAAAGACAGACCACTGAACACAGGGACATCAGCTAGGGAAGAGACTGAAGGAAGGAAGGCTTCAATGGCAGGGACTAAATCGTCTCAGGGGATGCAAAGGGAAATACAATGAGAGGACGAAAGGGAGAGGTCAGTTTTTGTCTATGGGCTACAGGAAGTTGAAGGGGAAACTTATGAAGCAAGAAAACAGGAGGAGAAAAAACCAATTGAAAGTATCATGAAAGCAATACGAGAGGATGACATGGCCCAGTTGACAAATTTTCGAAGAATTGGGTGGTTTGCAAGAGAAAAAAACGGCTAGTCAAGGCAGAATCAGCTCAAAACAGGATCCTGCAGGAGAAAGGACAACTAAGGGACAGAACACAAGAAGAAAGGAAGACACTGAGAGGGTACAAAAATGCAGAGAGGAACGAGAGGCAGTGATGGAGATGAACAGGAGAACCCAGACCCAGGTGGAAGTGAAAACACAACCTCTTCCAGAACCACCCACAGAAGGAATCCATCCATGGTAACCCCAAAACCCACACACTATACCCTCTGCCACCACCCCAATCATCACAAACTCCACCCCACTGCAACCCCCCATAGGCCCTCTGCCCCACCCTCACTGCAACCCCCATAGCCACCAGCCTGGGTTCCAGATCCCCCAACCCCACCATCCTCCCAGGACCACAGTTTTAGAAAAGAAGTTGAAGGTTTGGTATACGAACACGGATGGAATAATAAATAAATGAGCAAATTAAGAAAACGGTAGCGACATTACTTGTAAAAAAATGGAAAATACATAAATATGAACGAGTGTCCCTCATTACTGGAGGCGGATCAGCACAGACGGACCAATTGCTAGCCTTGTAGAACACAGTCCATCAGGAAATAGCAAAGACATTCGTCACTTCACATAGACAAATATCAGAGAATTGTAGAGACAATCTCAGTCTTGACAGCTCAGTACGTTACTGTGAGCGACACAACATGTCTGCTTGCCAACACGCAACATGATATGTAACTCTTTCCTGCGACCAGGTTCCTAAAAAGAGATAAGTTTTGTCTGGGTGAAATTTGATTTACGACCCACGGAACGCATTTCTGGCCCCTAAGTCTTTGCTGGTTATAAAAACATGCTCAGAAATTCTATTATTATTTCCAGCTTCTCCGTCTTTTCTTTAACTTTCAATAGTTTTCTAAAGTTTTGCAGAAGTTTTGTGAAAGAAATAATACGGTATAGGAAGTAGTAAAATCTCCACCAAATTTATTTATGTAATAATTGTTTTCTCTTCATACATAGGGATTTTTTAATTTAAACTAAAGAAATTATTCTGAAAAAAACAGTAGTTTTCTTTATAGAAATGACATCAACACTTATTCCATTGTTTTAGTACTGAACTAGCCAAATCTAAATTAACTTAATCTGACCTAACCTATCCGAAGGTAATCAAACCAAAAATGAAAAATTCTTCCCAGGTTGGAATCATTTGAAGCATAGAAATGCAAAAACAGAAATTTTGAGAGAGCACCAATTTGAGCTAAGTTTGTTAACAGAAAAAATAATTATTTCCTTCATAAACTTTATATTTAGGAAATACAATATCCAATGCACACTGTTCATTTAATAACTGATATGTTACTGAATTTACAGGCAAAGAACTGCTGTCTTACACTTTATCTCAGATTACAGGCTAAAGTCGTTTCAAATCTATCCCTATCTATAATGTATTAACATTCAGCATACAATGCACCTAAATTAGTTAACTAAGGCCGACTTACGTATATAAGGTTGAATGAAAAGGGGCAGAAGGTGAGTGGAGACATGCTCTCCAACACTTACATTGCTGAAAGTAAACCCGTGTTACTCGCTTGAGAGCCAGAGTCGTTACCCCGTGTTACTCGCTTAAGAGCCAGAGTCGTTACCTCGTGTTACTCGCTTGAGAGCCAGAGTCGTTACCCCGTGTTACTCGCTTGAGAGCCAGAGTCGTTACCCCGTGTTACTCGCTTGAGAGCCAGAGTCGTTACCCCGTGTTACTCGCTTGAGAGCCAGAGTCGTTACCGTTGATCTACTGCTCCACTTGTTTATTTTTAACATAAACTATGAATTAGCATACATCAAAAGAAAAAGAAAATGGAATGTGCGTGTGTGTGTACTCACCTAATTATGATAAATTAGACATATATACAACACTTGGGTATCTTTATTGAGGAAACGTTTAGCAACACAGTGGCTTCATCAGTCCATACAAAGGAGAATGGTGAAGAACAGAAGGAGTTTGAGGTAATCAGTCCCTCAGCCTTGAGTCGATGTAATCGGTCCATTAATCTTCAAAAGAATACAGCATATGTGCGAAGAAGTGGCTTATATACTGTAGACAGGTGAGGTGAAGCAGTCCTAGGTGGTATCACACTTGACAAATCTAAATGTGGAAGTAGGTTATGTCTAAATGTTGGGCAAGTGAAGAATTCTCTGTATTAAGATCCTAAGACGTTGCTGTGTCTGACAGCAGTGTAGATAAATGCTTCAGAGAACCGATTCTTTTAAAATTAGAAACATCTGCACATACTGTATTATTTTCAAGATTGATGGACTGATTAAATCGACTCCATGCTGAGGGACTGATTACCTCAAACTCCTGTTCTTCACCAGTCTCCTTTGTATGGACTGATGAAGCAACTGTGTGGCGAAACGTTTCCTCAATAGAGATACCCAAGTGTTGCATATGTGTCTAGTTTATAAACTTGTCGGTTACTCTGAACCATTTATCTACACACCTAATTGTGGTTGCAGGGGTCGATTCATAGCTCCTGACCCCGCTTCTTCAATGGTCGCTACTAGGTCAACTCTCTCTCTGTTAAATGAGCTTCATCATACCTCATCTTAAATCTATGTATGGATCCTTCCTCCAAACATTTTTTTCCATGAATGAGCCTCAAAACCCTGCCAATGTATGCCAAATATCTGACATAACCCTAACTCCTCTAGACTTTGAGAAAGCCATCGACGACATGCCCATGCACTCAGCCCCAGGCCCAGACTCGTGGAACTCTGTGTTCATTAAAAACTGCAAGAAACCCCTCTCACAGGCCCTAAGTATACTATGGAGAAGGAGCTTCGACACAGGCGAGATTCCACAGTCACTAAAAACAACGGATATAGCCCCACTCCATAAAGGTGGAAGCAAAGCAGTAACTAAGACCTATAGACCAATAGCCTTAATATCCCATATCATAAAAATCTTTGAAAGAGTTCTAAGAAGAAGGATAGCAAACCACCTGGACTCCCAAAAATTGCACAACCCAGGACAACATGGTTTCAGAGCAGGTCGCTCCTGCCTCTCACAACTGCTAGACCACTATGATATGATCTTAGATGCTCTGGAAAACAAGCAGAATGCAGATGTAGTATACACAGATTTTGCAAAAGCCTTTGACAAGTGCGATCATGGTGTAATAGCACACAAAATGAATGCTAAAGGGATAACTGGCAAAGTAGGCAGATGGATCTTCAACTTCCTAACCAATCGAACACAAAGAGTAGTGGTAAACAGAGTTAAATCGGATGCTGCCATAGTGAAGAGCTCTGTCCCACAAGGCACAGTACTCGCACCTATCCTGTTCCTCATTCTCATATCAGACATAGACAGAGATGTAAACCATAGCACTGTATCATCCTTTGCAGATGATATTAGGATCTGCATGAGAGTGTCATCCATTGAGGACACGGCAAATCTCCAAGAAGATATAAACCAAGTTTTCCAATGGGCAACAGAGAACAATATGATGTTCAATGAAGACAAATTCCAACTACTCCGTTATGGAAAACTGGAGGAAATAATAGCTAGGACTGAGTATATTATAAACTCCAATCACACAATAGAGCGGAAAAGTAATGTGAAGGACCTGGGTGTGGTAATGTCCGAAGACCTCACCTTCAAGGACCACAACAATGCCACTATTACATCTGCGAGGAAACTGATAGGATGGATAATGAGAACATTCAAGACAAAAGATGCCAAGCCAATGATGATCCTTTTTAAATCACTTGTTCTCTCTAGGCTAGAATACTGCTGTACATTAACATCCCCATTCAAGGCAGGTGAAATTGCAGATCTAGAGAATGTACAGAGAACCTTTACTGCACGTATAAGTTCCATCAAACACCTTAACTACTGGGAACTCCTGGGAGCACTAGACTTATATTCACTGGAGCGCAGGCGAGAGAGATATATCATAATCTACACCTGGAAGATTCTGGAGAGACTGGTCCCTAATTTGCACACAGAAATCACTCCATACGAAAGCAAAAGACTTGGCAGACGGTGCAACGTACCCCCAGTGAAAAGTAGGGGCGCAACTGGTACACTAAGAGAAAACACAATAAGTGGCCGGGGCCCAAGACTGTTCAACAGCCTCCCACCAGCCATAAGGGGCATTACCAGTAGACCTCTGGTTGCCTTCAAGAGGGAGCTGGACAGATGCCTAAAGTCAGTGCCAGATCAGCCGGGCTGTGGTTCGTACGTTGGACTACGTGCAGCCAGCAGTAACAGCCTCGTTGATCAGGCCCTGATCCACCGGGAGGCCTGGTCATAGACAGGGCCGCGGGGACGTCGATCCCCGGAATGCCCTCCAGGTAGACTCCAGGTAGACTACGTCAAATATTATGCAAATATCGCAAACCAAGCGATCCAAATGCAAAACAACCAATGTGGTTGTTTTGCATATCATCATATTTCCACTTCCTGATATCTCTACATCTAAAGAAATACTTACTAACATCCCTTTGACTCATGTGAGTCTTCAGCTTCCAATTGGGACCCCTTGTTGCTGTGTCCCATCTCTGGAACGTCCTGTCTTTGTCCACCTTGTCAATTCCTCGCAGTATTTTATATGTCGTTATCACATCCCCCCTATCCCTTCCGTCCTCCAGTGTCGTCAGGTCGATTTCTCTTAAACTTTCTTTATAGAACATACCCCTTAGCTCCGGCACTAGTCTTGTTGCAAACCTTTGCACTTTCTCTAATTTCTTGACGTGCTTGCCCAGGTGTGGGTTTCAAACTTTTGCTGCATACTCTAGTATGGGCCTGACCTGCACGGAGTAAATAGTCTTGAACAATTCCTTACTGAGGTGTCGGAAAGCTTTTCTTAGGTATGCTAGGCGCCCATATGCTGCAGTAGTTATCTTGTTGATGTGTGCCTCAGGAGATCCTTTTTCATGAGTGAGGTTTGCAGTCTTCGGCCCCTTAGCCTGTACTCTGTCTGAGGTCTTCTTTGCCCTTCAACGATCTTCCAGCCAGTTGCTGAACAAGGCTTGCCGCCTGTCCAGGTCCCTTTGTAGTCCTGTATGATCGTCAACTGATTTAATTGTCTCATTAATTTCACATCACCTGCAAAAAGGGACACTTCTGAGTCTATCTCTTCCGGCATCTTATTCACATATACTAGAAATAGCACCGGTCCTAGGACTGACCCTGCTCGTCCCAGGCGCCCACTCTGACAGCTTGTCACGTACCATGACCCGTTGTAGCCTCCCTGTCAGGTATTCTCTGATCCATTGCAGAGCTTTTCCTGTTATGCATGCATGCCTGATCCTCTAGCTTTTGACTAATCTCTTGTGTGAAACTGTGTCGAAAGCATTCTTGCAGTCCAAGAAAATGCAATCTACCCACCTGTTTCTCTCTTGTCTTACTTCCTTTACCTTGTCATAAAACTCCAGTAGGTTTGTGACACAGGATTTCCCTTCCCTGAAACCGTGCTGCTTATCGTGTTTAAACTTGTTCCATTCTAGGTGCCCCACCACTCTCCTCCTGATAATCTTCTCCATGATTATCTTGGTCGTTTCTTGTTAACTTCCCTCCTTCGTTCCTTACCCTGAATACCTGGTCATTGACTGTTGTTTTCCTCCTGATGTGGCTATACAATAACTTCGGCTCAGACTTGGCTTACGATACTATGTCGTTTTCGTATTGTTGCTGGGCCTCTCTCTTATCTGTGCATATTTGTTTCTGGCTCTTCGACTAATCTTTTTATTTTCCATGGTCCTTGGGTTTTATTTCTGTACTTTTTTGCATTTTGTAGCTCACTTAGGTTTTGCCTCTCTACACCTTTGGGCGAACCAAGAGCTCGTTCTGGTCTTCCCATTATTTCTGTTGCCTTTGCAAACGAACCTCTCCTCTGCCTCCTTGCGTTTTGTTGTCATGTAGTCCATCATTTCGTTTATTGATATTCCCATCATTTCTCTTTCCCAGTGAACCTCCTGTATGTGTACTCACCTAGTTGTGGCTGCAAGGGTCGAGTCATAGCTCCTGGCCCCGGTGTGTGTGTACTCACCTTGTTGTGGTTGCAGGGGTCGAGTCATAGCTCCTGGCCCCGCCTCTTCACTGGCCGCTACTGCGCCATGAGCTTTATCATACCTCTTCTTAAAGCTATGTATGGAACCTGCCTCCACTACATCGCTTTCCAAACTATTCCACTTCCTAACATCCCTGTGATTCATCTGAGTCTTCAACTTCCAACTGTGTCCCATCTGTGTGTGTGTGTACTCACTTAATTTTACTCACCTAATTGTGGTTGCAGGGGTCGATTCATAGCTCCTGGCCCCGCCTCCTCACTGGCAGCAACTAGGTCCACTCTCTCCCTGCTCCATGAGCTTTATCATACAACTTCATAAAGCTGTCAATGGTACCTGCCTCCATTATCTCACTTTCCAGACTATTCCACTTCCTGATGGCTGAAGAAATACTTCTTAACTTCCCTGTGATTGATCTGAGTCTTCAGCTTCCATTTGTGACCCATGTTTGTTGCGTCCCATCTCTGGGATATCCTGCATCTGTCCACCTTGTCGTTTCCTCTGTATTTTATAAGTCGTTATCATGTTCAGCCTGTCTGTCATGTCCCCCTTTGTCGTCTGGTCGAGTTCTCTTAACCTCCTTTCGTAGAACATGTCCCTTAGCTCCGGGACTAGTCTCGCTGCAAACCTTTGAACTTCCTCTAGTTTCCTGACGTGCTTGGCCAGGTGAGGGTTCCAAGTTGAAGCTGCATACTCCAGTATGGGCCTGACGTACACGGTGTACAGGGTCCACGACGACTTACTTAGATGTCGGAATGCTATTCTTAGGTTCGCTAGTCACCCAGGTGTGTGTGTGTGTTGCCGTGTGTCCAGCTCCTGACCCCGCCTCTTCACTGACAGGTAATAGGTCCTCTCTCTCCCCGTTCCATGAGCTTTATCATACCTCGTCTTTAAGCTATATATGGTTCCTACCTCCACTGCCTCACTTTCAAGACTGTTCCACTTCCTGACAACTCTGTAACTGGAGAAATACATCCTAACATCCCTTTGACTCTTCTGAGTCTTCAACTTCTAATTGAGACCCCTCGTATCTGTGTCCCATCTCTGGAACATCCTGTCTCTGTCCACCTTATCTATTCCTCGCAGTATTTTGTATGTCGTTATCATGTCTCCCCTAACCCTCCTGTCGTCCAGTGTCGTCAGGACTATTTCCCTTAACCTTTCTTCGTACGACATTTCCCTTAGCTCTGGAACTAGCCTTGTTGCAAACCTTTGCACTTTCTCAAATTTCTTGACGTGCTTGACCAAGTGTGGGTTTCAAACTGGTGCTGCATACTCCAGTATGGGCCTGACGTACACAGTGTACAGTGTCTTGAACGATTCCTTACTGGGGTATCGGAACGTTATTCTCAGGTTTGCCAGTCGCCCATATGCTGCAACAGTTATCTGGTTGATGTGCGCTTCCGGAGATGTGCTCGGTATTATACTCACCCCTAGATCTTTCTCCTTGAGTGAGGTTTGCAGTCTTTGGCCACCTAGCTTATACTCTGTCTGCGGTCTTCTTTGCCCTTCTTCGATCTTCATGACTTTGCATTTGGCAGGGTTTTATAAATTCGAGTAGCCAGTTTCTGGACCAGATGTCCAGCCTGTTCAGGTCTCTTTGTAGTCCTGCCTGATCCTCATCTGATTTAATTCTTCTCATTAACTTTACATCATCTGCAAATAGGGACACTTCTGAGTCTATCCCTTCCGTCATGTCATTCACATACAAAAAACAGCACTGGTCCTAGGACTGATCTCTGTGGAACCCCGCTCTTCACAGGCGCCTATTGTACTCGCCTAATTGTGGTTGCATGGGTCGAGACTTAGCTCCTTGCCCCGTCTCTTCACTGATACATTATCTCTTACCCTGACTCGTTGTTGCCTCCCTGTCAGGTATTCTCTGATCCATTGCAGTGTCCTTCCTGTTATATGTGCCTGATCCTCTAGCTTTTGCACTAATCTCTTGTGAGGAACTGTATCGAAGGCCTTCTTGCAGTCCAAGAAAACTCAGTCAACCCACCCGTTTCTCTCGTATCTGACTTATGTTACGTTTTGTGTGTGTGTGTGTGTGTGTGTGTGTGTGTACTCACCTAGTTGTGGTTGCAGGGGTCGAGACATAGCTCCTGTGTGTGTGTGTGTGTTTGTGTGTGTGTATGTGTGTGTGTGTGTGTGTGTGTATGTGTGTGTATATTCAGATTTCAGTCATCAGTTTTCACCTCTGCAGTTTTCTGTGTCCAGGAAACTAAACTTCACCAGATTCCTGGCTTTCCAGTCTCTGGTTATCATGTTATTCAAACTTTACTCCCTTGTTCTGCATCCCGTGTTTACCTAGACAAGTGTAAATTTATGGCTCAGAACGTCTACAATATTCAATTTCAACTCTGCCAGAACCAATGCTTCTTTTAGGGGATATTAATTATAATTTATTTCCTTTGGAGTGCGTCCCATTGTGATTCTCAAGGCAATCAACTGGAGGTATTCCATACACATTTAAGTGATCTAAATATTGGGATTCTGACTCAGATAGTCCCAATGATTCACTCTCCTTCTTATATTCTTCTCTTTCGTTACTCATCGTTAGTGGCGTTCGCTTTGATTGGGCAGTTGTACCCTCTAATAGCGACCACTTTTCCAGTGGTCTTTCTTCTTATTCCTATAACTGCTCTTTTCGCCACTTTCGGTGGCAGTTTGATCGTGCCAAGTGAACTCTTTTTTTTGTTCTACTTCTTGCTCTTCTTCTCTCTTTACAGAAAGTTTTCTCATTAATGAGTTGTCCCATTTATTAGCCAGGTATCTTTTTCTCAGGACAGAATCGCTATTCTGCGAATCTCTGGTAACCATAATATTCTGAGTATACCCTGATAGTTACCAGATGGTGCTAGAACCATTCGCCTAAAATAGTCTGGATGTGCCTCATAAGAACAGCCTAGCGAGCTTATCGACGTAGTTTTGTCTACTTTAAATTTCACCTCTAAACAGGCGAAGGCAAAGAATAACAGAGCGGCTACAAGAGGCCAATATATCTGAAATACGTAGGAAGACACTGGTCAGAGAAATAGCAAACATCGAACTAAAACTAAAGAAATCTTACAGGAATCAAGAAACACGGGAAGAACTAAAAGTCATAAATGAAATTGAAAGAAACCCAAAGTATTTCTTTTCTTATGCAAAATCAAAATCTAGAACAACATTCAGTATTGGCCCGCTACTTAAACGTGATGGGTCCTACACAGATGACAGCAAGGAAATGAGTGAGTTACTAAAGTCCCAATATGACTCAGTTTTTAGTGAGCCGCTAACCATACTGAAAGTCGAAGACCTTAATTATTTTTTTATGAGAGTGCCACAGAACTTGATAGACGCAAACCTATCTGACATTATCCTGACGCCAAATGACTTCGAAAAGACAATAAATGACATGCCCATGCACTCTGCTCCAGGCCCAGACTCATGGAACTCCGTGTTCATCAAGAACTGCAAGAAGCCCCTATCACGTGCTTTTAACATCCTATGGAGAGGGAGCATGGACACTGGGGTCGTCCCGCAGTTACTAAAAACAACAGACATAGCCCCACTCCACAAAGGCGGCAGTAAAGCAATGACAAAGAACTACAGACCAATAGCGCTAACATCCCATATAATAAAAATCTTTGAAAGGGTTCTAAGAAGCAAGATCGCCACTCCTCTAGATACCCATCACTTACACAACCCAGGGCAGCACGGGTTTAGAGCAGGTCGCTCCTGTCTGTCCCAACTACTCGACCACTACGACAAGGTCCTGGATGCTCTAGAAGACAAACAGAATGCAGATGTTATATACACAGACTTTGCAAAAGCCTTTGACAAGTGTGACCATTGTGTAATAGCACACAAAATGCGTGATAAAGGAATAATAGGAAAAGTTGGCAGATGGATCAATAATTTCCTAACAAATAGAACATAAAGAGTAGTAGTCAACAGAGTAAAATCTGAGGCGGCTACAGTGAAAAGCTCTGTTTCACAAGGCACAGTACTCGTTCCCATCCTGTTCCTCATCTCATATCGGACATAGACAGGGATATAAGCCACAGTGCCGTGTCTTCCTTTGCAGATGACACCCGAATTTGCATGACAGTGTCCACCATTGAAGACACTGCAAGACTCCAAGCAGACATCAACCAAATCTTTAAATGGGCTGCAGAAAACAATATGAAGTTCAATGATGAGAAATTTCAATTACTCCGATATGGAAAACGTGAGGAAATTAAAATCTCATCGGAGTATAAAACAAATTCCAACCACACAATAGTGCGAAAAACTAATGTCAAAGACCTGGGAGTGATCATGTCAGAGGATCTCACCTTCAAGGAACATAACACTGTAGCAATTGCATCTGCTAGAAAAATGACAGGATGGATAATGAGAACCTTCAAAACCAGGGATGCCAAGCCCATGATGACACTTTTCATGTCGCTTGTTCTATCTAGGCTGGAATATTGCTGCACACTAACTGCAACTTTCAAGGCAGGTGAAATTGCTGACCTAGAAAATGTGCAGAGAACCTTCACGGCACGCATAAGTGCGATAAACCACCTCAATTACTGGGAACGCTTGAAGTTCCTAAACCTGTACTCCCTAGAACGCAGGCGGGAGAGATACATTATTATATACACTTGGAAAATCCTAGAGGGATTAGTACCAAACTTGCACACGAGAGTCACTCCCTACGAAAGCAAAATACTCAGCAGACGATGCAACATCCCCCCAATGAAAAACAGGGGTGCCACTAGCATGTTAAGAGACAACACAATAAGTGTCAGGGACCCAAGACTGTTCAACTGCTTCCCAGCGTACATAAGGAGGATTACCAATAGACCCCTGGCTGTCTTCAAGCAGGCACTAGACAGGCAACTAAAGTCGGTACCTGACCAGCCGGGCTGTGGTTCGTACGTCGGACTACATGCGGCCAGCAGTAACAGCCTGGTTGATCAGGCTCTGATCCACCATGAGGCCTGGTCACAGACCGGGCCACGGGGGCGTTGACCCCCGGAACTCCCTCCAGGTAAACTCTATTGAGTGCATTCTGGCAAAAAACAGGTTCTCAAACTGGCAAGTAAATGTTCTTCGAAATATGTGTGAAATTACGTAACGTGGTCAAAGGGCTGCGTTAGGGCATCCCTTTGACCAGGTTACACGTTGGTAACACCTGTTACCAGCCTTCCTAAGCTTAGGCTAATTGCCTTCGGGAGTCTATTTTCGTAGACGTCGTGGCTGCTGAACCTTACAATATCTCTTTTACATCTCTTTAGCATGCATTAACATTTTAAAAATGTCAGTCGGCACCAGTTGAGCCAGATGATGTAAACATGCTTCAACATTTGCACTAAGACCTTTCGTTGCCCCTCTTCAATCGTGTATAGTCTTCAGGAGTGTTACCATTACAGTGCAACTGTGCCGTGGTTCTTCCTTTTCGAAAACCTAGTAAGTCAGGCTGCGACTATTCGCATTATTATTCCATTGCCCTTACTACTTCCGCTTTATACTAGAATGGATTGTTAACAGGTACAGAAAGACATTCTTCAACTGAACTTCTAGTTCAATTCGATATCTACATTCGTATTGCCTCTGCTGAAGGGCAGTATGTGGTAGCTTTTTTTTTTTTTAATTTGAGAAGGAATATGACACAACATCGCATTTTCATATCTTATCTCAGGTTAATTTTTGTACCTTTAGAGGCTAGTTCCCGCTCTTTCTTAAATAATTTGTAACAGACCGACACTTAGAGTTGGTAACTTTCTTCTCTTAGGACACCGTTCAAGCAAAGGACGTTTCATAGCGATGAGTTCGTAGTACTACTCTGTTTTTAATTCCTATTAAGGATCTCGTTTCAGTACTGAGTCAGGGAATTTGGTCATCTTTATATGTTGATGATATTACCAGTGTTGTCTGACACAAATATCCGGCAAGTGTTCAGTCATATAAAAAATGCAATCAACAGTGCGTTTCATAAGGAACTGTTTGGAACAATGACCTGTCCTGTTGCATAGCTTGGTGGGTAATTGCAAGCAATAAAATGATTAAAAGCCACATTTGACTCCTGTGCCGTCCTCAGTGAATATTGATGCTGAGTTAACCTAGCTCCTAGCTAGAACCTTGTAAATAATAATAATAACAGTAATTATAATAATAATAATAATAATAATAATAAGAAGAAGAAGAAGAAGAAGAAGAAGAAGAAGAAGAAGAAGAAGAAGAAGAAGAAGAAGAAGAAGAAGAAGAAGAAGAAGAAGAAGAAGAAAGAGGAAATATTACTACTAAAACTAATAATAATAATAAAAATAATAATAAAAAACAATAAAAATAGTAATATTATTATTATTATTATTGTAGACTGTAAGCCTACATGCCTAGTTTTTAATAGTTTCCACCAGAGGGCAATGGGCTTCTCTCTCACTCTGGCAGCGGAGTTCACTCAGTAAACAGGTGTACTCAGTCCTCTCTCCCTCTCAGCATGGCCCCTCGGGGTCATGGGCACTAACACACTGCTTGTGTATCCACGATCTTCGCAAATAAAGAAAGAAGCCTCCGAAGCCTTATCTTTGCTCCCCACCTGCAACAATGACGTAATTATCATAGAAAACATTGGTGAAGAGCGCGGTCGTAGCAGTTGTTGTTTGCCCGGAGAGGGGAAGGAAGGTGACGATGATGTTTTCACTTCATCGTCCCACACAAGAAGCATCCGTCTCTCTACGCTTTGTCCTGAAGTCATGTCTGCAAGTTTCAGCATCCAGACACAGGTACAAGCAGGATCTAGGCCGAAATTTCCCGAATTTCTACGAGAAATATAAGTGGCGTCCCTGTAACTCCATGTCACAGTGCCCTTACGCTGTTCTCAGGCACGTGTTCAGCGTCACCTGTATGGGTCTGCTGTTGTTTTCAGCTCAGCACGGCTATTTCAGCAAGTCAGAGGTGAGTTTGTTTTGATTTCTGTGTCCAGTGTGGTTGTTTCTCCCCGTGGTTGTGGGTGGGAGAGGAGTAAGCAGCCGGAGTTCCTTGCCTCACTCACCCACGCTCGCCTCACGCTCCAACCACCACACTCTCCTCCACTATCCTCTGACTCCCTCTGCTGTTTCTGTGAATTCAGTGTGAATTCTTTGCCAGAGCTGTTTATCCGAGTGTCCGAAGTTACTCGAAGCCACATGGATCATGAAGCAACGTGAGTTACCCAAGCCACATGCTGCCCGACATCACCTCACAACGTCACCCACGACGCTGCCTGACGTCACCTCGCAACGTCTGTTTGACGTCACCATGCTGCTGACGTCACCCACGATGTCTGCCTGACGTCACCTCGCAATGTCACCCAACGACATCCATCACGACGTCACTTCAGGACGTCACATCGCGACGTCTGCTGATGTCACGATGCTGACCTGACGTCACCTCGCGATGTCACTCCGTGACCTCACGACATCACGCCTAACATCACATGTTGTCACATCGAGTGTTATAGTTTCACAGTGAGCATTTTGTTTCAGTATTGTCGAGAAGATTGAGAGAAGCAATATGTCACTTGTTATTCCTCTCAGTCAGTGTTCTCACATGCTCGGCTTAGTGTCTATTTTTTGCCAGAAAAGCGTCATTTGATAGTGCATATGTTCTGTATTTATGCTACTTAGCTTGTTGATGCACCCACGACTCCCCAGCTATCTCAGATGTCCTTAGTTGATGCATACGGTCACATCCCCCTGGGCTGTATGGGTGAATAAATGCACACATGAGTATTATATTATTGCCCCAAAGGAGCGTATGCATATATGAAGAACGCTGCTGAAGAGTCACCGCCTTGTTACACGAAGCAAACTCATGACTGTCTCTTTACGTTCAACAAATTTCAGTCTTTTTGCAGTAGTAAGAAGCTGCGCACACTTCTGAATATACTGCGATTTTATTGTTCATTATCACTAAACGCGCTGGAACAGAGTTCTTATTCGATTTCCCGACGTTAGTGGAGATTGAATAGGAGATCGAAGACGCACGACGAAGGTCCCTTTGTTAGCTTAAATCCGTGTGCCGCAGCTCCCGTCCCTTTTCATTGGCTAGTTCAATCTGCCGCCCTCCTGCGCCCCTGATTCCGCCCTCTCCTTGTTTCGCTGACCAGAACTCAATTTCAACACTTGCAAAACACTGCAACAATTTGCAATTCAAATGCTTGTGTTCTCTAAATATTTCGATCATTGAAGCACATGATTATAATGTTAAGTGTAGAAACTAATACAGAAGTTTCTTTTAACTTTCCTGCTATAGCAAAGAGTCACATTTATATCAAATGTCTATTAACTCATATACCCTCGTTGCTACACTGGTCAGACAGACGTGACGTACTGCTTGGGTCCGTTCATCTGTTATTAGTTAAGTTGTTTTCGAAGCCAGAGACAGTCTGGCCCTTTCTAATGGCAGAAAGGGCTGGGCCCTTGAAAAGGGCATATAGGGCTGATACCCCCCTCTCTTGGAAAATTTTCTCCTCAGTGCATGCCATGTTGAACCGCATGTGTGCGGTAGGTGTACGCTGTGTCCCCGATGTGTAGTTTGCGCCCAGACCACTGTGTAGCACCCTTGTGTTACACCCTTGACAGCTTGTCAGCCGACATTATTCAGCCCTTGTATCAGTTACAAGCGTCTGAGCCCCTTGTACAGAAAGCTCATATGTTCGCCGCTCGTAGATGCCCTGCTGAATCGAAACCTGCTATGATTTCCCGTCGAGACTCGTTCCACTTCACCTCCTGACCGTTAGAGTGCAGTTATATGTAGAGAATCAGTCTGAGGACGCTTAGACTAACCTCTGCTATAACTCCAACTGTCGAGAGAATGACACTCGTCAAGCCGCATTAGCCCTGTCAGCAGGCTACTGTCTGCCTGTGTCGCAACTTCAATGAGCAGCCTGCACAAAGATGATGTCACTTTGACTGCTAGCCGGCTCACTCCAGTACAGTGTATGCTGTTACAACTCCCAGATGTTCGCTGAGTCGTCCCTACCATGACTCACTCCAGGCTCGCCGGCAGTGACAGCCCCAGTGACAGTACCAGTCGAGAAATGTCCTTCTGAGTCGCATGCCAGAAGAAGTCCTACCCAGTTGCCGAGTACTGACGACGCCTCACTCACTAGAAGGATGTGCCCCAAGATGAGTGAACCCTGCAACGACTACTACGATGACTGCCCTGTGTTGCAGCATCTGTCCAGACGTAGGAAGGCATGCAATGTCTCCGAGGATCACTGCCTTGGACACAAAGCACACCACCTTTATTTCTTCCCTCTCTGTAGGAAGATTTTTTCCATGTCCACATGTATATATGTATGTTTATTCTGTGTTCTGTGACCTGTTTCTGCGAGAGAGAGAGACTTAGATTTTTTTTTACAGCCAATCATGGTCGAGGACGACCATGGGGTAGGTGGCTGAGCGAAATGTAGACTGTAAGCCTCCATGTCTAGTTTTTAATAGTTTCCACCAGAGGGCAAGCCTGCAGGGCAAGCTACTTCAAACGGCATCACCCTGCTTCTCTCTCACTCTGGCAGAGGACTTCACTCAGTTAACAGGTGTACTCAGTCCTCTCTCCCTCGCAGCATGGCCCCTCGGGGCCATGAGCACTAACACACTGCCTGTGTACCCTCAATCTTCGCAAGTAAAGAAAGAAGCCTCCGAAGCCTTATCATTGCTCCTCCACTCACCCATGACCCAATTTTTCTAGAAACATTATTATTATTATTATTATTATTATTATTACTCTGTAATAATAGCATCAAATTCTTCAAATTATTCAACACTTAGTCATAAACAAGAATATGTATCCCAGGAGAGGGCAAGTTTCTCAATGTTTGTACAGGGAGAGTATTCTTGAATTGTTCTTAAGAGGTGACTTACGTGTAGTCAAAAAGTACCTCATTGAGACTGTTGAAATAATGTATGGGACAAAATTTAACATTATCTGACTTATAGATCTAAAATTAGTGAATCGAGAAATGCTACATTTTGGTACAAGTTGCATGTCACTCAAACATTTCTATTGTAACTTAAATCTAATTTAGATTTTTTTCTTGATTTCTGATGTCTTTATGAAAGTAAATTTTTATTTAATTTCTGTCCAAATGTGATTTTTTTTTTGCATTCAGAAGCGTTATTTTGTAAATTGACATATGACATCAGTGAGATATCTTTGTTGCTAGCAGTGGAAGACCTGGGTTGGTAACCCACAGTTTGTGCTGACCAGGTGAAGAGGTGAGGGTTGGCCAATTGCCAAATGATTGTTTTAATTCTTCAATCAGTTATTATTTTTATTTTTTTATTAACACATTGGCCGTTTCCCACCAAGGCAGGGTGGCCCGAAAAAGAAAAACTTTCATCATCATTCACTCCATCACTGTCTTTCCAGAGGGATGCTTAACACTACAGTTATAAAACTGCAACATTAACACCCCTCCTTCAGAGTGCAGACACTGTACTTCCCATCTCCATGAGTCAAGTCCGGCCTGCCGGTTTCCCTGAATCCCTTCATAAATGTTACTTTGCTCACACTCCAACAGCACGTCAATTATTAAAAACCATTTGTCTCCATTCACTCCTATCAAATACGCTCACGCATGCTTGCTGGAAATCCAAGCCACTCGCACACAAAACCTCCTTTACCCCCTCCCTCCAACCTTTCCTAGTCCGACTCCTACCCCGCCTTCCCTCCATTACAGATTTATACACTCTCGAAGTCATTCTGTTTCGTTCCATTCTCTCTACATGTCCGAACCACCTCAACAACCCCTCCTCAGCTCTCTGGAAAATAATTTTTGTAATCCCGCACCTCCTCCTAATTTCTTCTGCTGAACACTCTAACACTACATTCTTAAACCTACCTCATACATCTTCGACCCCTTTGCCTACACTCTCACTAGCCCATCTATCCTCCAATAGTTCTTTATTTCTTACCCTAACTGCCTCCTCTTTTAGTTTATAAACCTTCACCTCTCTCTTACTTTCTGCTTCTATTTTACATTTTCCTTGTATCCCATCTACCTTTAATTCCCACTGAATTCTACTCAACAGTCTTTTATCTACCAATACATAGTCCAACAAACAACTGTCATTTCGCCCTACATCATATCTTGTATACTTATTTATCCTCTGTTTCTTAAAATATGTATTACCTATAACTAAACCCCTTTCTATACAAAGTTCAATCAAAGGGCTCCCATTATCATTTACACCTGGCACCCCAAACTTACCTACCACACCCTCTTTACATGTTTCTCCTACTTTAGCATTTAGGTCCCCTACCACAATTACTCTCTCACTTGGTTCAAAGGTTCTTATACATTCGCTTAACATCTCCCAAAATCTCTCTCTCTCCTCTACACTCCTCTCTTCTCCAGGTGCATACACACTTATCGTGACCCACTTTTCGCATCCGAAATATCTCCGATATTTATTAGCGAAATTGCACAAGTTTACTAGAAAATTTCAATTGCTACCTTATGATATATTATGAAGCTAATTTTCATTACAATCGTACCGAATTTTCTTGTACGAATCGTTGAAACTTGAAATTTCATATTATTTTCTTCTATGAAGTTAACACACGTACTGAAATACAAATTTTAGTTTATTAAAATGTGTGTATTCTATATAAAAATACTAATCTGAGATGTTTTACTGTTGTTCTTTCTTCATCATTAATGTAAAAGGTCTGTCATATAAAAAATCAGTTTAATATTTGCCTGTTCTTCTTTTCAAAGAAATTTCTCCTAACCTTCCCCATTGCATTCAGTAAAAAAATCGTGAAGTTTGAACAATTAGGTAAAAAAAAATGGGTTATTATAATATCAATCAAGCATCCTTCATGATTCAAGTGTAGTCGATAGTATTTAAACTTATTTAACACACGAACTAGAATTCCAATACGTCACTAAGCACCCTAAGATGAAATAACGCAATATATATCATAAACTTTATCTGTTCCTTCAAAACTTCTCACGTAATCTGCTTAGCTTTCATCAGGAAGAAATTCCACTGAGTCCACAAAGAAGCACTAATAGTTGAGCAAACACCTGAACCAGAAGAGTAGAAGATGGATCATGTTAGCTCTAACCTTTTGAACTCTTGTGGGTTCAACTGATGGTACACTGGCTTTTGAATTTCTCCTTTATTTTTATACGTATTATGGGTGCTCATGGCTCAACTTGTTGAGGCCTCAGCTAACAACTGTGGACTTGGGTTTGGTCCCAGGTCTGGTAGGAAGGTTGGGAATGTTTCCTCACATCTGTTGCCGCTGTTCACATAGCAGTAAATTGATACTTGATTGTTAGTCCAGCGGGAGAGGATTCAAGGATCTGAATGGAAATAAGGGAGACGGCAGGATGACAGTGAATTCGTTGTTTATCCTAGGTTATTATCTCTCGGGGATAATAATCCAGAAAGTCTTTTCCTTCATCATCATTTTTTCTTCTGCTTCTTTTTCTTCGTCTTCATTATCGTCTTCTTCTTCGTCTCCTTCTTCGGTTGGAAAGCATTAACTGTTCTCTCAATTTAGAAAGAAGTGTATTTACCAAGAATTTTGTGTGATGATGGTATTTTATTTGGAGAATTTGGTCATTTGCTTGAGTGGAATACATTACAGTCTCCTAGACTGCACACAATCCCAGAAGGAACGGACAAAGAAACTTGCTACAATTAATTATCCTATGGAAAAATTTGTCTGAGTTCAATAAAATGACTCAGTCGGCATTTAATATTGTAGCTCTCAGATATTGTAGCTCTCAGATATTGTACTTTTTTGTTCTTCAAAGAAATTTGATAACTGAGAGAAGAAAGCTTGATAATTCACAGGAAATGAAGCCGGAAAGATCTGAGAGAAAGCAATCTGAGAACCCTCGAAGACCGTGATCTAATTATTCTCAGAGAACATAATCCGTTAAATCTAAAAAAAAAAAAGTAACATAGTAACTCTCAGGGAAGTACTTCCGTTGAACGTAATATAACACCTGTCAGTTTTAAGAAACATGACCTGAAAAATCTCATCTCCCAGGGACTGTAACCTGATAATTTTAGTGATCGTTATATAAAAGCAACCAGGGAACGTAACATGATTGCCCTTATATAATGTACATTATGATTTTTGATAATTATTACTGAGTGTATTATGCTAACATAACACACAAAATGCATGTAAGAGAGAATTCTGGAAAAAAAATATATAGTAGACATCAGGATGTAAACAAAGAGTGAGTAATGTTAACAAAAGAGTCTCTTTCTAAATGTTCTAAGTGAAGGTTGATTAAGACCACATTCAGTAAGCAACCCATTGCCATCCCGTAATTCTGTCTGTACAATGTTCTCAAAAGAAAATAAATTGAAGCTAGAAGAAGTCAATGAAATCGTGTGTGGAGAAAGCAATGTCATCTTCTGTGTAAATAGAGTTCCAGAGAAATGTGATGACTTGGTCGATGGGATTCCAGGTGGACAAAGAAATAACAACCAGGCTGATAACCTTCTTGGTTTCGACAGTGACGATGTCTTGTCGAGAGTGGACATCGAATGAGTGTTTAATTAGTATGTTAAGCACAAATGATACCTACCAGTTTGAACATGTCCATAGGTAGAAGGCCCGCTAGTTTATAGGGAATGTTGCCTATTCAAGAAGTAATGGGTTCCAGCATTATAATAGGTAGTGTCTTTTAAGAGTGCTTGTCTATGGATGCTGGGCAGACAATAAGAAGTTTTTCTCACTTTTGATGTGTGTAATAAGATACATATTGCCAAAAAAAAGGTATAAAGTATGACGATTCACATTCAACACAAGTAGATACCAACCCAAGAAATTCGAATTACTCGTTGATCCAGACAGCTACTAAACCATCACTTCAGAAACACGCATCATAAGGAAGAAAACCTCTTCATCCTTTTCTCATAGATGGACCTATATGGACTTTCATTTCCTCTGTAATTGGCAGCGATCCCCATAAACTAGCAGGCCTTCTGCCTAAGAACTTTTCCAAAATTCTTGGCCAACACTAAAATTGTTCATCTTCAACACTCAGGCGATTTTCGTATTTTTCAACTCGATTACGTCACCATTAAAAACAAGACGCTTTCCAGCCTGAATGTTACATTTTAATTCACACAGTTCCCCATCGACTAAGTCGCCATTCTCCATAACATTAAGTACACGTTCCTTGATTTTCCATTTCATGGACGTCATCAAATTGTGCATCTTTAATTTATTTCAATTTGAGATCGACATCCATTGACAGAAATAAAGCAAAGCAGTAGATTTCATACTATAGGCAGTCCAAGTCAACTTCTACTTCAAAAAACTGAAAGCCTCTGATTTACATCATATCCTACATTAGATGGTTGAAATATGTCGACGATATCAGAATCATTATTAAAAGACGGTTTGAAATTTAAAACATCTATGATAAGTTTTTTCTGAAGAAGGAGGATGTCTGCACTTCCTTAATGTTTTTTTCTGAAGAAGGAGGATGTCTGCACTTCCTTAATGTTTTTTCTCATAAACAAAGAAGATAACCTTAAATTCTTACAGAATGCCTTCCAACAAAAATTACTTTATCACTTATTATTCACCCCACCAATAATTTTAATCATTTGCCTATATGCACTTAGCATTTCCAGCAGCGAATTTCTTTCAAATGAATACACTTATATACTGGTTAATAAACTATTTCTGCATTAAAAATTTTTCGGCATATCCATTCCCCCCAAAACAAATCTTTAAGCATAATCTCAAACCACTAATAGAAAACTACCACTGATTGCCAGCTGATACTTCTCACACGATCAACAGTATCACATATCATCCCTCTTATCCAGAAAGCCAACATATGTATTATGGTACCCTCTACCAAAACTATTAAGGAAATAACAAAAAAAGCCTCATACTAATAAGAAAAAAGACTGCGGATGACTTTACAGCATCTCATATGGAGGATGCGAGTAAGGTTGCAAAAGATTTGATAATTGGACTTCATAATTACAAGAATACATTTAGTGTCAAGGATGCCACTTTACACCTGATCGTTGCCAGATAACACAAGAGATGGATATCAATCTTATTACAAAATTGCAAGGATTGTCTTGAATCAACATAAATGATTTTAATTTTATTAACACATAGGCCGTTTCCCACCAAGGCAGGGTGGCCTGATAAAGAAAGACTTTCATCATCATTCACTCCATCACTGTCTTGCCAGAGGCGTGCTTACACTACAGCTACAAAACTGCAACATTAACACCCCTCCTTCAGAGTGCCGGCACTGTACTTCCCATCTCCAGGAATCAAGTCCGGCCTGCCGGTTTCACTGAAACCCTTCACAAATGTTACCTTGCCTACACTCCAACAGCACGTCAAGTCCTAAAAACCATTTGCTCCTATCTAACACGCTCACGCACGCTTGCTGGAAGTCCAAGCCCCTCGCACACAAAACCTCCTTTACTCCCTCCCTCCAACCTTTTCTAGGCCGACCCCTACCCCGCCTTCCCTCCACTACAGATTTATACACTCTCGAAGTCACTCTATTTTGTTCCATCCTCTCTATATGTCCAAACCATCTCAATAACCCCTCCTCAGCTCTCTGGATAATAGTTTTGGTAATCCCACACCTCCTCCTTATCTCCAAACTACGGATTCTCTGCATTATATTCACACCACACATTGCCCTCAGACATGACATCTCCACTGCCTCCAGCCTTCTCCTTGTTGCAACATTCACAACCTATGTCTCACACCCATACAAGAGTGTTGGTATAACTATACTCTCATACATTCCCCTCTTTGCTTTCATGGATAAAGTTCTCTGTCTCCACAAGCTCCTCAGTGCACCACTCACATTTTTCCCCTCGTTAATTCTATGATTCACCTCATCCTTCATATACCCATCTGCTGACACATCCACTCCCAAATATCTGAACACATTCACCTCTTACATACTCTCTCCCTCCAATCTGATTTCCAATCTTTCATTATCTATATTTTTTGTTATCCTCATCACCTTACTCTTTCCAATATTTACTTTTAATTTCCTTCTTTTACATACCCTACCAAACTCAACCACCAACCTCTGCAGCTTCTCTTCAGAATCCTCCAAAAGCACAGTGTCATCAGCAAAGAGCAACTGTGACAACTCCCACTTTGTGTTAGATTCTTTATATTTTAACCCCACACCTCTTGCTAACACCCAAGCATTCATTTCTCTTACAACTCCATCTATAAATATATTGAACAACCACGGTGACATCACAGATCCCTGTCTAAAGCCTACTTTTACTGGGAAATAATCTCCCCCTCGCCTACATACTCTAACCTTAGCCTCACCATCCTCGTAAAAACTTTTCACTGCTTTCAATAACCTACCTCCTATTCCATACATTTTCATTATCTGCCACATTGCCCCCTATCCACCTTATCGTATGCCTTTTCCAAATCCATAAATACCACAAACAGCTCTTTATCTAAATATTGTTCACCTATATGTTTCACTGAAAACACTTGGTCTACACACCTCCTACCTTTCCTAAAGCCTCCTTGTTAATCTGCTATTCTGCTCTCCGTCTTACTCCTAATTCTTTCAAAAATAACTCTACCATACACGTTACCAGGTATACTCAACAGACTTATTCCCCTATAGTTTTTACACACACTTTTGTCCCCTTCGCTTTTATACAAAACAACTATGCATGCTCTCTTCCAATCCCTAGGTACCTTACCCTCTTCCATACATTTATTAAATAAAAACACTAACCACTCTAAAACTATATCCCCACCTGCCTTTAACATTTCTATCTTTATCCCATCAATCCCAGCTGCTTTACTCCCTTTCATTATACCCACTGCCTCACGAACTTCCCCCACACTCGACACTTGTTCTTCCTCACTCCTATAAGATGTTATTCGTCCTTGCCCTATACACGAAATCACAGCTTCCCTATCTTCGTCAACATTTAACAATTCCTCAAAATATTCCCTCCATCTTCCCGATACCTCTAACTCTCCATTTAATAACTCTCCTCTCCTTTTTTTAACTGACAAATCCATTCTTTCCCTAGGGTTTCTCAACTTATTAATCTCACTCCAAAACGTTTTCTTATTTCCAACAATATTTTTACATTGCTTCACCACTTTCTTAACCTCTATTTTTCTCTCCATATACTCCTCCCTCCTTACATCACTTCTACTTTGCAAAAACCTCTCATATGCAAACTTTTTCTCTCTTACTACTCTCTTCTCATCCTCATTCCACCAATTGCTCTTCTTCCCTCCCGCACCCACTTTCTTATAACCACAAACTTCTGCTGAACACTCTAACACTCTATTCTTAAACTTACCCTATAACTCTTTTACCCCACTGCCTATACTCTCACTAGCCCATCTGTCCTCCAACAGTTGTTTACATCTTACCCTAACCGCTTCCTCCATTAATTTATAAATCTTCACTTCTCTCTTACTTGCTGTTTACATTCTTCTTGTATCCCGTCTACCGTTTACTCTCACTGTAGCTACAACTAAAAAGTGATCTGAGATATTTGTGACCCCTCTATAAACATGTACATCCTGAAGTCTACCCAACAGTCTTTAATCTATCAATATGTAGTCCAACAAACTACTGTCATTTCGCCCTACATCATATCTTGTATACTTATTTATACTCTTTTTCTTAAAATATGTGTTACCTATAACCAAACCACTTTCTATACAAAGTTCAATCAAATGCTCCCTATTATCATTTACACCTGGTACACCAAACTTACCTACCACACCCTCTCTAAACGTTTCTTCTTTAGCATTTAGGTCCCCTACCACGATTACTCTCTCACTTGGCTCAAAAGTTCCTATACACTTGCTTAACATCTCCCAAAATCTCTCTCTCTCCTCTTCACTCCTCTCTTCTCCATGTGCATACACACTTATTATGACCCACTTTTCACATCCGACCCTTATTTTAATCCACATAATCTTTGAATTTATACATTTATTTTCCCTCTTCTCTCTCCATAACTGATCCTTCAACATTATTGCTACCCCTTCCTTAGCTCTAACTCTTTGAGATACTCCTGACTTAATCCCATTTATTTCTTCCCACTGAAACTCGCCTACCCCCTTCAGCTTTGTTTCACTTAGGGCCAGGACATCCAACTTCTTTTCATCCATAACATTAGCAATCATCTCTTTCTTATCATCCGCACTACATCCACGCATATTCAAACATCCCACTTTTATGAAGTTTTTCATTTTCTTGTTTTTAGTAATTTATACAGGAGAAGGGGTTACTAGCCCATTGCTCCCGGCATTTAGTCGCTTCTTACGACACGCACAGCTTACGGAGGAAGAATTCTGTTCCACTTGCCCATGGATATAAGCAGAAATAAACAAGAACAAGAACTAGGAAGAAAAATAGAAGAAAAAACCCAGAGGGGTTAGTACATATATGCTTGTCCATGCATGTGTAGTGTTACCTAAGTGAAAGTAGAAGTAGCAAGACATACCTGCAACCTTGCATGTTTATGAGACAGAAAAAGAGACCAGCAATCCTACCATCATGCAAAACAATTACAGGCTTATGTTTCACACTCATTTGGTAGGACGGCAGTACCTTCCTGGGTGGTTGCTGTCTACCAACCTACTACCTAAAAAAATCTCACCTAATAATATTCAACATCTAGATCCGTAACTCACATTCTCTCGGCATCACCAGAACTGAATATGATACACAATGCTTTAGATGGTATCCCAGCAAAAACATCTAGCTATTGATTTACTCTCTGCAAGTCTTTTTATTAGCTTGTCAGTTTTTCCTCCACATTCCTAGTATGTATGTATAGGCCTCGTATAGCCACCTCAACCAAAGTTCAGCAGAGGATCAGACATGGAGGGGGAGAGAAGCAAGAAATGCCTCCAACTGAACGCCATGGAAGTCACAGTGCGACATCCCCAGAGAAAATGGTGTGCATTAAAATCGCCAAGTAACAGAAAAGGTGGCGGCAAGGAAGAAACCAGAAAATCAACATCTGGGATAGACAATGCCCGAGAAGGGAAGAGATATAAAGAACAGAGAGCATACCACTTATTCAAGTGGATACGGGCTGCAGTGTAATGTAGAGAAGAATGAACATAGAGCTGACAGTATGGAATACCAGTGCGTATAAGAAGAGCGCTTTTGTTAAAGGTTTCATTGGAAAAAGGATCCGATGAATAAAGCAAATCATAGCCCGAAAATGGACTGATAACAGCGGATTATAATTTGGGTTCTTGCAAACAGACGCCAACAGGGGAAAACTGGGAGAGCAACACCTGAAGCTCACCCCGTTACCCCTGAGGCCTCGGATATTCCACTGCAAATAAGCCATGATTTATGAAGATCTAGATACAAGTCGAAGTTAAAGGTATCTATGGACTAGGGTTAGAAAAGTCCATGTGCGGAGGCAGCGGAAGACCTGTAAGCAGAGAAGGAGTGGGACTCTGTGAAGGAAGGAGTGGTGTTGATGGAGAAGAGAGAGGAGGAGGAACCGGAGGTGGAGCGGTGTCCATTAAGGTTCCAGTCTCTGCAATATATCCTGCGATAGCTTCCAGCGTTTCAGAAGACAAAGATGCAGGATGTGGGACCACATTAGAGATGGAAGGAGGAGGAGGGTGAGCAACAATCTGAGAGACTATAGACTGTACTAAAGTAGAGGGCGAGGAGATGGAAGAGGAAACTGTCGAAGGGGCTTGGGAGGGGACAGGCGTGGAAGCGACCTGGGGGGGCAGTCAAGGAAGAAACTTGGGAGGGAACAGGGGATGAAGATATTGAACGAGGAGGAGGATGAACCTCCACACACGTTACAGAACTAGTCGGAGGAGGTGAAGAACCCGGCAATGGGGATTTTTTGCCGGACTTATGAGAAGAAGGGCGGTGAGAATTAGGTGTTGGATGAGGGCGTGATGACACAGAACTGTGCGAGTGAGTAGAGGCAGGGGTGAGGACAGTATGGGATGCCGAGGTAGGGACCTCAGAGCCAAAAACAGCAAAAGAATTCGTGATTGAGGATGGGGCGACCAAAGAGGAAGCCGCGGGAGTTGGGACCCCAGAAGTGGGGGGACGTTTAGCAATGCGAGAATAGGAAATATGGGGAAATCTCCCTTGAAGGCATAGATGAGAGACGGCCATAGCATATGAGAAGCCTTCCGCCTCTTTGAGACAACGGATTTCCCGCTCGTTTAGGTAAACCTGACAACGGCGAGAGTAAGATGGATGTGCCTCACGACAGTTAAGGCAAGAGGGAGGTAGATTACAAGAAGGACTGGCATGGTCGTCGGCACCACAGACTGGGCATTCGGCCATGGACCTGCAATATTTCGCTGGATGACCAAAACGCCAGCAGTTTCTACACTGTTGCGGTGTAGGGGTCACCTTTCAAACTTGTAAATGTAGACCGAGGGCGGAAGCTCACGGCAGTCAAATGTTAAATGAGCTATATTGCAAGGATAACGTCTTCACTTACTGACAGGGATGACAAAAGTGTCAACTTTGAGGATAGGGAGGTGTTGGAGCTCAAGCTGTTCCAGAAGGTCATCACCACATGTCTGTAAATTCCTTTGGACAATGGTGTGGGGTAAAATGATTGTACCATTACAAGAATTGAGTGAATGATGTTTGTCAATAGTGATAGGAATAGTATCTATTGTCGTAAGGAGAGAAAGATCGAGAGCTTGGCCAGCATTCTGGACCGTGATGATGTGAGTGCCGCTTTTGAGAGCGTTAAATGATATATCTTTACCTATATGGCGTAGCAGAGAAGTCGGTTGTACAGTAAAAACTTTGTCCATTGAGTAGTGTGAAACAAAGTGTTTAAGGGGAGTGCGTGACGAACTGGTCGTTTCTGAGATGAATGAAAATAAAGTGTCAAATCGTCATGTAAGGGTCTTGGTCGTTTGGGTGTGGGACCGGGGGTGGTCCAATGTGTGACGGGCGAGCAATCCGAAAATTGCCGCACCGTAGAGGGAGAAGCCGGAATCAAGGTCAGAGAAGAGTGAAGGTCAGACGTGTCAAAAGGGCCGGTCGGAACCCCGGTACCTGAAGCAGGTGATGAACCGGCACCAGCAAGAGGTACAGAGGTATTGGAGGTGTCCGAAGAGTTGTCCATTAACATTGTAGGGTCAGAACTGGGTGCGGTATCAGGAAGGGGCCTGGGGGTAATAGGTTCATGGATTGGGTCGTCCATGGTTAGGTTACTTCTTTCTTTTTATTTTTAATAAAAAAAGGAAGCAAATAAAATAAAAAGAAAACAAAAGAATAAAAAAAGGGGAACGTGGAGGAATAGCTCCTAGGAGGAATGAAAGGGGTGTAAATCCCCCTCTGCGCCCAAGAGGACCTCAACACCGCAAGTAGTGCAGATGCTGCATGGAACCCGTGCCATACCCTACCCTTCATGCCAGTAAACCAGCAATCCGGGATAGCAACCTCACATCCACCGAGCCACCTCGGCGGACAAAAGAGAGGGCGGCCGGATACCCGCCACAAAGCATACCTCTTTCGGCCACCACCCCCGGAATCCGAAAGGTGGCCTCCAGAGATACACCTGTCACCCGAAAGATACCCAAAGCCACCCCCGGAGAAAGGAGAGGGATCAGCACAAGACAGGCGATCCAGATTCCACTGCAAACTACACCACCGCCAAGAACCTCAACGGAATGGGATGGACCACGGTACCCTTCCCTACCTAGGAACCAGACTGCCCGTGGAGAGAAGCTTACAGGGTAAAAATGGAAAGGGAATAAGGAAGGGATGAGGAGGAGGAGGAAAGCGAAAAGGAGGATGGGGAAGATGGGAAAGGGGTGGGGGATTGGGGGGTAATTAGGTTCGGTCTGAGGAAGAAGACCAAGAGGTCCAATTCCTCAGACCGATAGCCTCTTTACCTCGTCAAGGGGGCCTCTTAAAGAGGTACTACCCGAATAAACAACCCATATAAACACGTTATAGTGACCCGTATCCATCGTCTTCCTCATGAGATGATATGATATCTAAACAGCTTCACGATAACCATTCACAAACTGTCGACATAATTTAAAACCCATTTATTCTGTTTTTACACAATACTGTAATAATATATTCATTTACCGTTTGGAAATACATTTTTATTATATAAAAAATAAAAAATTAAAACATATCACTAAGGTATATTAAAATAGCCTTTTCCTTCATCTTCGCATATTCTTCCAGCCAGTTCAGAAAAACTTGTTTTCTGATGTAAGGAAGTATCGTCAAATGTGATCTAGTAAGAAAGTTTACATATTTGCTACTTACCAACCCAGCATTCTCTATGAAGATCTCTTTAACGAGGAGAATTTCTGGAGTAATACAGAAACGAGGAGGAACATAGGGTTCATTCTTAATACAAAACAAATCGATTTACAAAAAGGCAATATTATTTTTAGAAGAAAGCGTAGTCGTTGTCTACGGTTACCATTGTATTCGAAATTATATTTTTCTTAACAAATTGAAATAAAAAAAATAAACAGTTGAGATCAGAAGATATTAATGGGATGTTTTTAGATTTCATCGTCATCAACTGACGTCTTTTGTTTCAATACTTCGCTTGTTTCAGTGGCATGCTTCGGCTCGGTGTTATGTTTACATCTTCTTTAACTTTGATTTCATTTACCATTGATTTATTTTAGCTTTGATCGCCTTTGCCTTCGATAGTTCTCTTGGCATGTACTTTTATCTTCTACTCTATATTGTTTTGAGGTTAATATCAAGTAGGAGTTCCGTTCCACCACAAGCTGGAATATGTGACCAATTCCAACCCCTTCATCCAATCTTACAAAAGTCTCTGGAAGGATTTGCTGCAATTTCCGCAGTGTGCTTCAACGCCTCTTGAAGGAAGTATTCCTTCCTTCTTTGTTTCTTGCTGGTGAAGAAAGAACAATTTCCAATGAATGTATAATGATGTTTATGTGGAGGCAATGTCAGGGATCCTCGCCTTCCACTATCTCCGTCGTTTTTAGAATTGGTATTGGTTTCCTGGTTTTAGCGGCGCTGGCTGAAGTGTCTTTCTCTTCCCAATATTTTCCAGAGAGTTTTTGCAGAGTCGAATCTTGATCGTAATAGCACATGAATGCCACGTAGCTACTTGCTGGACTTTATCTTGTTTGTATTCTTCGTCGTCCAAGGCTTGGTGTTGCTACTGCTGCGGTTATTGCATGAGTTGCTTCTGCTGCTGTTTTTGTTGGAACTGCTGCTTTTGCTTTTACTCTTACTATACCTACTGCTTTTGCTGGTGCTGCTGCGGTTGCTGTTACATATCATACTGCTGCTGCCCTTCCTACTGCTTTTGGTGACACTGCTGTTGGCGCTGCTGCTGCGGTTCCTACTGATATTATTGTTACTGTTACTGCTGCTAGAGTTACTGCTGTTGTTGTAGTTAATGCTACTGCTGCTACTTTTTCTGTGTTGCTGTGTTGTGCTGTTGTTAAAGCTGCTTATGCTAATGGGGCTACTACTGTTGATTTTTTACTGTTGATACTGTTGCGGCTGCGTCTGTTACTGCATATTCTTTTGCTGTTTTACTGCATATTTTGCTTCTATGAATTTTATTGCTCCTGGTGAGGCGGCTACTCTTGCTTTTGCAACTTCTGCTACTTCTGTAACTGGAGCTGTTGTATTTAATATTGCTGCTGCTGCTGTTTATTCTACGGATGCTGTTACTTGTGCTGCCGATGTTCGTGATGCTAAAGCTGTTCCTGCTATTATTGACTCTGCTGCTGTTTCTGCTACTATTGCAGTTACAGCTGCTATTGCTGATGTTGTTGGTGTCGTTGTTGCTGCTACTACTGCTTCTGTTATTATTGTTGATGTTGTGGTTACTGTATCTAGTGCTAATTTTGTTGGTATTGATGTAGTTGCTGCTAGTAATTCTGCATCTGGTGTTGATTCTGCTGCTATTGCTGCTGGTACTGATGTTGCTTCTGTTGTTCCTTCTGGTGCAATACTTGAGGCTGCTGCTGCTGTTCTTGACGGTACTGCTGTTGCTGCTGCTGTTCTTGACGGTACTGTTGTTGCTGGCTGCGAAGGTCAAGACTCGGCTACTGGCCTACACTTGACTCCACCTGACAAGTATCACAAGTTTCATGCCTGATGCGCCCGGCCCTACCTTACGTTGTGTACATATTTGCTTCCACCACTATAAGTAAGTAAGTAAGTAAGATTATTCAGGTATACTCAAATACAGTTACATAGATTATCATACATAGTAGCATATGTGTAGAAAACGTAGGATAACCCAAAACAGTCAGAGTGACCTATTTCCATTGGGGTCCATTTAATACCTTAATATTATACACTGTAGGAGATATATGTTATTATACTCTAAAGGATATATACTAGGAATAAGGTAAAAAGAGTTATTTACATTTACATGTATGTTAGCTAAAAAAAATAAAAAATCATTCTACTCCCTTTCTGTCGCTACATTCATTAGGTACTTTTCTCCGTCGTCACTTTGCGATAACCTTGATATTAATACAGTTCTCTATGGTTCTAAAGCCATAGAGAACTGTATTACTCTCAAAGAAGAATTCAGCTGGATTTATGAACTTTAGCTATCACACAGAGATTCATATTAAGATTATATTCCCAAGGAAGAATAAAACACTTGTGGGTCATATTGCAGCTGAAGAATGGGAGATAATTATGGAGTGACGTTCCCGTGTGAAGCTAGATTACCTAGACCAAGAAAACATTACCAGTTTCATACTGCATCTTTCAGAGTCTCTAGGTGTTTTATTATTATTATTATTATTATATTATTATTATTATTATTATTTATTATTGGATTATTATTATTATTAATATTATTATTATTATTATTATTATTATTATTATTATTATTATTATTATTATTATTATTATTATTATTGTAATTATCATTACTTTCAACATTTTCATTTGTATTATTACTAAAATTTTTAACACACGGGCTGAATCGACACACATGAGGCACCAGGCAAATGTGCGGTTTTATGGATTAAGAATACTTCTCTGCAATCATGATGCCTCCATTGAAAAGCAACGATTTAACCCATCGCATACTTATGCATAGATGAGCCTTTCTCACCGCGGGCTGTGCTGAGAATATTGTGGGTCTGTGGAGGTGAGGAAGGGTTTTCAACCTTATTTACAGGAATTTCAACCTCATTTACATGTTCCATGCTCCTTTAAAGGTTATCATCCAAACGAAAAGACATTCCCACATCACTTAAGGTTCTGTTCTAGATTCACTGGTATAATCGCCCGGCCTTGGCGCCGTGTCGAGGGAGTGTCTCAGACCAATAATGTCTGACATGGGAGGAAGTACAAGTACCTCCTCGTCTTCTGGGACCAGCTGTCCCAAAGCTCCCCATTCCACTGCCCCAGGGGCTCGGAGGAGAAGCAGGACGCTCCAACCGCCACACTGGGCTGTGCAGCTCACCAGAACAGCAGGTACAAGCCTACAGGATCATTGGGTCACACCCAAGTTGGGCAAGCCCTGCGCGAGAAGCTCAAGAGATGCTCTTGTGTGTGTTTCAGGTGCTAGCACTACAGTCCGTTCACTTTTGATCACAGAGGCTCCATGCATTATCGGAGGGATTAAGCATCACTAGCTTCCAAGACAAATACAAGAATCCATACCATACTAAACTATAAAATATAAAGATCTTATCTCTGCATTCTTCACTTGAACCTGAAATTTACCAATTTTGATCATTTGTGTGTGTGTCTGTGACTACCTGTTGAGGTTGGTAGAGCCACAGCTCTGCCCCTCCCTTCACTGCATACAGATCACTCTGCTCCATAGCTTTAAGAACATAGAAACATAAGAATGGAGAACACTGAGAGCCTATGGCTCCTCAAGGCAGTTCCTTTCAAAACCACACTACTAGAATTTCTTACCATGACACTAATCAAACCACCCCCCCACTCATTTTTGTAATGCTCTTTTAAAGCCACCAAGGTCTGGCCTCTATCACCTATCTGGAGAGATTGTTGCCACATCTACAACTCTGTTCGAAAACCAGTACTTGCCTATGTCCTTTCTAAATCTAAATTCCATTCATGTTATTTCTGTTCATACCTCTTCTTAAAGCTATGTATGGATCCTGTCTCCCTACATCACTTCCCAGACTATTCCACTTTTTGACAACTCTGTGACTGAAAAATACTTCCTAACATCCCTGTGATTCATCTGAGCCTTCAACTTCTAAGTGGGACCCTTGTGCTGTGTCCCATCTCTGGAGCATCCTGTCTCTGTCTACCTTGTCGATTCTCTCAATGTTTTATATGTCTTATAATATCCCCTATCTCGCCTGTAATCCAGTGCCGTCAGGTCGATTTCTCTTAATCTCTCCTCGTAGGACATTCAATTTAGCTCCGGGACTAGTCTTGTTGCAAACCTTTGCACTTTCTCTAGTTTCCTTTCATGCTTGGCTAGGTTGGGTTCCAAACTGTGCTGCATACTCCAATATGGGCTAAGCACAGTTAAGGGTCCTGTGTATATATGTGTGGTGTGTGTGTGTGTGTGTGTGTGTGTGTGTGTGTGTGTGTGTGTGCGTGTATTTGTGTGTTTGTATGTTTGTAATTCACTTATTTTTATTCACCGATTTGTACTTACCTATTTGTGGTTGCAGGGTTAGTCACAGTTTCTGGTCCCATCTATTTCCTGGTCGCTTCTAGGTCCACTCAATCCCTGTTCCTAGAGCTTTATGGTACCTCTTCTTAAAGCTATATATGGATCCTGCCTCCATTACATCACTCCTCAGATTGTTCCATTTCATAAAAACTATATGACTAGCAAAATACTTCCTAACATCCCTGTAACTTATAATTCCAGGTGTGACCCCTTGTTGCTGTGTCCCATCTCTGAAACTTTCTGGCTCTATCCACCTTGTCAATTCCTCTAAGAATCATAAATGTCGTTATCATGTCCTCCAGTTTTATCAGGCACATTTTCCTTAATCTCTCTTAGCAGGATATTACACTGAGCTCCCGATTAGTCTTGTTGCAAACCTTTGCATTTTCTTTAATTTCGTGACGTGCTTGGCCAGATGTTGGTTTCATACTGATGCTGTATACTCTGGTATGAGCCTGGCGTACAAGGTGTATAGTGTCTTGAATGACTCTTTACTTAGGTGTCGAAACGCTATTCTTATGTTTGCTGCAACAGTTACTTGGTTGATGTACGTCTCAGATATGCTTGATATGATGTCCCAGGATCCTTTTCCTTGTATGAGGTTTGCAGCAATTGGCCCACTAGCACTTACTCTGACTGCAGTGTTCTTTGACTATTCCCAATCTTCATGACTTTGCTCTTGATGAAGTTAAACTCCAGGAACCATTTATTGGAGTAGGTTTGCATCCAGAGCAGAACCCTTTCTAGTCCTACCTGTTCCCAACCGGTTTGATTTCTTCATTAGCTTCACATCGTCTGCAAACAGTGCCACCTCTGAATCTATCCCTTCCGTCATGTCACTCACCTATACCAGAAGCAGCAACGGCTCTAGGACTAACCCTTTTGAAACACTGCTCGTCAAAGGAGCCCAATCGATATGTACCATCACTTTGCTGTTTTTTTTTCAGTCAGTTATTCTCTGATTCCTGTCGGCTCCTCTAGCATTTGTACTAATCTCTTGTGCAGAACTGTGCCGAAAGCCTTCTTACTGTCTTGAAAAAGCAGTCTTCCAACCCTCTCTCTCTCCTTGTCTTACTTCCGTCACCTTGTCGGAAAACCCCAGAAGGTTTGTGACACAGGTTTTCCTTGCTGTGAAACTGCTGGTTATCGGTATAAGCGAATTCCTTTCTCTACCACTTTTCTTCTGATTATGTTTTTTTTTGACTTGGAGTACTATACATGTCAGTGACACTGGTCTTTTAATGCTGACTTTCTGTGTCCCTTCTTAGAAATTGGGACTAAATTTGTTGTCTTCCCTAACAACTGCTTGAAGTGTTTCAGGTAGTTGCCCTGTTAGGAAAGTCATAGTCAAGATTGTTGTTAGGGACACACACAGTGCCTCCCCCCCTCTCAGTACCCATTGGAGCTGTGTGTGTGAGGGGAGTGTGTGTGTACTCACCAATTGTACTCACCTAATTGTGTTGCAGGGGTCAGACTCAGCTCCTGGCCCCGCCTCTTCGCTGTCCGCTACTGGGTCTCTGCTCTCCCTGCTCCATGAACTTTATCATACCTTGTCTTAAAACTATGTATGGTTCGGTGTGTGTGTGTGTGTGTATGTGTGTGTTTGTGCATATGTATGTGTACTCACCTAACTGTGGTTGCAGGCATCGAGTTTTAGCTGCTGGCCCTTCATTTTACTGATCGCCCCTAAGTCAACTTTTCTAGATGTTTTAATTATTAAAGATAACAATTATCCTAAATTTAAAATTTCAGAAACAAACAAATAACTGTTGTATGTACTATTCTTCTTCACATCAAGATAAAGTTGAAATGTCGATATTCTATTCAATGTTTTTGAGAACTTTGCGTAATTGAGTCCAGGTTCATAGATGAAGAAATCTCCAAAATTATAAATAGCTAATGATCTAAAATACCTAAGAAACTTAATTTAATAAATCTTTTAAAATTCAGAAATACTTTTACAATTCGAAAAAGGAACAAAACCTAATTCATCAAAATATGTTGGTTCTCCTTACCATGAAAAATTATTTGATATCTTTCTTCTTAAGACTTTTAATATTAATGTTGTATTTAAAAATGTTGATCAGTAATAAAACTTTTGATAAAAATTCCTCCCAAAATGCTGACGTGTGTCTATAATATTCCTTGTAAAATATGAAAAAGTTTATTACGGTCAAACTGGTAAAAGTTTCGAACTAAGATTAAAAGAACTAAATATAGCATTAAAACTGTACTAGATTCTAATGCTCTGTTTATTCATGTGACAGATTTTAACCATCCAAATGATTTTCAAAGGCTGAGAAAGTTGTATCAAGCAAGCCAATGGTCGACCAGAATATAATAGAATCA
>WNWK01013823.1:0-53812 GCA_009830355.1 Cherax destructor | reverse complement strand
ATGGCACCTGACCATCGTTGCAGGGAATTGCTGCACCGACCATCGTTGCAGGGACATTGTCAGGGCACCTGACCATCTTTAGGACATTGTCATGGCACCTACACGTTGCAGGGACAGAATGGACTTGACCATCGTTGCAGGGACATTGTCAGGCACCTGACCATCGTTGCAGGGAATTGTCATGGCACCTGACCATCGGCAGGCACACTGTCATGGCACCTGACCATCGTTGCAGGGACATTGTCATGGCACCTGACCACTTGCAGGGACATTTTTGGCACCTGACCATCATTGAGGGTTGAGGTGGGGTTGGCTGGGCTAAACAATAACAAAAAGTCCACAAAAGAATAAAGATAGTAGTAGAGGGATCTTTTTAATACACAGTTTGCCATGACTGAACATTATCAAGTGCTTGATAAAGCTCAGTCTTGAGCGAAACATTGCATTATAAGGATTCTTTGCAACAGTGACTTTATTCCCATAAGGAAGGTTGCATTCAGGAGAAAGCCATCACATCCTACTCACAGGTAGGAAGATGACCAGTCCACGATGGCTGGCTTAAACTTATTGAGCTTAGTGAAACAAGCCAGGATGGTCCACTGACTTGCCAGAGGTGTGGTGAATTCTTATTGAAGAGACCAGTGGCTAGAGGATGACTTGTCGAGGTGTCAACCGGCATTGTTGAAGATGTTATATGACCAGGTACCACAAATCACCGTGATAATGTAAATGTGGAGATAAGAGGGCTTTCGGTCAACACCCTAGTGGCACGGTCTCTGACCAAGCCTCCTGGTGGATTAGCGCCTGATCAACCAGGCTGTTACTGCTGGCCACATGCAGATCGACCTAGAACCACGGCGCTGTTGATCAGGTACTGACTTTAAGTGTCTTTCAGCACCTTTCTGAAGACAGCCAGATGTCTATTGGTAATCCACATTATGTATACTGGGAGGCAGTTGAACACTCATGGGCCCTGACACTTACTGTGTTGTCTCTCAGTGTACCGTGCCCTTACTTTTCATTGGCGGAATGTTGCATCTCTGCTGAGTCTTTTGCTTTCATAGGGAGCAATTTTCGTGTCAAATTTGGTATTTGTCTCTCTAAGATTTTCCAAGTATATATGATCATGTATGTGTCTGCCTGAGTTTCACGAAATACAAATCAGGGACTCAACCGTTCCTGGATACACATTTAAACAACTTCTATGCATTCGCATGTTGGAAAACAGTACCGACCCTAATACGATCATTGCAAACCCCACTTGTTACACTTTCCCATTGTGGTATATCTTCTCGGCCCAGTACTCCTTTGTCTTCCTACCATAAGATACTCTTCGATCCACTGTAGCTCATTCCTGTTACTCCTGCCTGCGTTTGCTTTATCACATTTATGCGTGCCGAAAGTTCTCTGCATACTCTCCAGGTCTGTAATTTCTGCCTGCCTTGAAATGGGTCATAAGTGTACAGCAGTATTCCAGCCTAGAGAACAAATAATTTGAAGAGAATCATCATGCTTGAATTTCCCAGTTTTGAAGGTTCTCATTATCCATCATAACATTTTCTTAGCAGATGTGATAGAAACATTGTGATCTTTGATTATTACTTCAGTCCTCCACATTAGTGGAGGACGTGGAGTAACGTGGACGTTTTAATTTCCTCGAGTTTTCATACGGAGTAATTGAAATTTCTCTTCGTTGAACTTCATGTCATTTTCTGCGGCCCATTTAAAGAGGTTGATGTCCATCTGAGTCTTGCAGTGTCATCGATGGATGACACTGTCATGCAAATTCGGGAGTCATACGCAAAGGAATACACGTTGCTGTGTCTTCATCGCTGTCTATGTCAGATATGAGGATGAGGAACAGGATGGGAGCAAGTACTGTGCCTGGGAATAGAGCTTTTCACTGTAGCCGCCTCAGACTTTACTCTGTTCTTTTAATTACTCTTTGTGTTCTATTTGTTAGAAGTTTGATCCATCTACCAACTTTTCCTGTTATTCCTTTATCACTAATTTTGCGCTTATTACATGATTGCACATGTCGAAGGCTTTCAAAGTCTGACTATCTACATTTGCATTTTGTTTGTCTTCCAGTGCATCTAAGACCTTGGTATAGTGGTCCAATATTTCGACAGGCAGGAGCGACCTGCTCTAAACCCATTTTGCCCTGGGTTGTGTAACTGATGGGTGTCTAGATGGTTGGCTATCTTGCTTCTTAGAACCCATTCAAAGATTTTTATGATATGGGACGTTAGTGCTATCGGTCTGTAATTCTTTGTTACTGCTTTTATTGCCCCTTTGTAGAGTGGGGCTATATCTGTTGTTTTTAGTGAGTGTGTTATGAACCCCAGTGTCCATGATTCTCTCCATAGAATGCTGAAGGCACGTTCTTGCGGTTCTTGATGAACACGGAGTTTCACGAGTCTGGCCCTGGGGCAGAGTGCATGGGCATGTCAATTATTGCTTTTTCGAAGTCTTGTTGTGTTAGGATAATTTCGAGATTTTTGATTAACTAAATTTTGAGTCTTGGTCAAGATTTGTTTGGATTTTAAACCGAAAGGTTAGCCATCCAGGATATCACAAAAAGTCAGGGGATTGATGACTGTTTTATTTCCAATATGAGCCTTTAATCTTGTACCCCAGGATGCCACCCACAATATTCAACTAACATCCAGGTACCTACTTACTACAAGGTAAACATGGATAGCAAGTATAAAGAATCATGCCCAAAGTTTCCTCCCATACCAGGGATTGAATCACTGACACTCAGTGTGTGAGGCGAATGCACTCTAATAAGATAGTGGAGGAAGATTTGTTGAAAGAGCTGGTGGTCGTCTCTCTCCTGCGGAAATTACTTGTGATGGGAGCCATGAAGTGTCAACCTTGATCTTGGGTGGTTCACACGGCACTGTTGTTTATGTTACCAGGTTATCTGCCTCAATCAGGAAGATGCCTGACGCTTGACAGAGACTGGAGTGTGACGGCCAGGAATCTGTAGTAGCTAGTAGAGGTACTGCTCATCATCATGTAGTGTGGTAGTTGCTGCATGACTGTCTGCCGTCATGATGTAGAAGAATGTTAGGTTATTCTCGTGGAGGCGAAGAGGCACATTTGATTCCACCATCAGTCTGCAGTCCTAGTGCACCACAGTGCACCAAGACACCTCTGACACATGCATGCTGCAACACATAACACAGTGCACCAAGACACTCTCACACATGCATGCTGCAACACATTCAACCACAGTGCTCCAAGAAACACTCTCACACATACATGATGCAACACATACAACCACAGTGCTCCAAGACACACTCTGACACATGCATGCTGCAACACATACAACCACAGTGCACCAAGACACACTCTCACACATGCATGCTGCAACACATTCAACCACAGTGCTCCAAGACACACTCTCACACATTCATGCTGCAAAACATACAACCACAGTGCACCAAGACACACTCTGACACATGCATGCTGCAACACATACAACCACAGTGCACCAAGACACACTCTGACACATGCATGCTGCAACACATACAACCACAGGGCTCCAAGACACACTCTGACACATACATGCTGCAACACATACAACCACAGTGCTCCAAGACACATGCATGCTGCAACACATACAACCACAGTGCTCCAAGACACATGCATGCTGCAACACATACAACCACAGTGCTCCAAGACACATGCATGCTGCAACACATACAACCACAGTGCACCAAGACACGTGTATGTTGCAACACATACAACAACAGTGCACCAAGACACATGCATGTTGCAACACATACAAGCACAGTGCACCAAGACACATGCATGTTGCAACACATACAACCACAGTGCACCAAGACACATGCATGTTGCAACACATACAACCACAGTGCACCAAGACACATGCATGTTGAAACACATACAACCACAGTGCACCAAGACACACTCTTGGAGCACTGTGGCCCAAAGACCTAGCTGAAGTGGAGGCTCAAGGACCTAGCCGAAATACAGGCCCAAAGACCTAGCTGAAGACTGCACTGGTATCACATTGTCACCAATGGTTACTGTGGAAAGGGAAGGTAGAATAAAGACCACTGCCATACTTTTGGCTGCAGGAAACCTTTCTTGACTTACGACCGAAGTTTTCAAAGATATTCCCAGCTTCCTGGAATAGCTGGAGGAACTTCCAAAAATTCATAATGGCGGAGCTTCAAACCTTCAAAAATGTTTCCAAAAATTTCGACAACGACGGAGAGTAAAATTCTTATGTGTAGGAACAGAACTGAAAAATTTATGTGTCAAATAGTGTGATATTTTTATTCATATTAAATCACGTTAAAAAAAATTAATTTTACCTCTTCTGCCGTCTTCAGTATTTATTGACTGACGCATCTTAGGGATGGGATAATATCTATTAAGTTCCGTATGTATTATTTCTTTTATTAGGTAAAAAAGAAAAATAATAGAATCGTTGTAATTTATGGCTTAACTGGAAAATGACTCATCCGATCGACTTCAAATTTTCAACACCGGTGTGGTTTCCTGAACACGAGGTTCATGCTGATGCATAGTAGCATACGTCCTACACCAGGGTACTGGTGAGGCTGAACACCAGGGTACTGATGAGGCTGAACACCAAGGTACTGGTGAGGCTGAACACCAGGGTACTGGTCAGGCTTAACACCAGGGTACTGGTGAGGCTGAACACCAGGGTACTGGTGAGGCTGAACACCAGGGTACTGGTCAGGCTTAACACCAGGGTATTGGTGAGGCTGAACACCAGGGTACTGGTGAGGCTGAACACCAGGGTACTGGTGAGGCTGAACACCAGGGTACTGGTGAGGCTGAACACCAGGGTACTGGTGAGGCTGAACACCAGGGTACTGGTGAGGCTGAACACCAGGGTACTGGTGAGGCTGAACACCAGGGTACTGGTGAGGCTGAATACCAGGGTACGGGTGAGGCTGAACACCAGAGTACTGGTGAGGCTGAACACCTGGGTGTTGCGCCCCTTGAACTGGGCCTCAATGTATATAATGTATATTTCCATTTTCTATAATTTTATATTGCGAATATTCTCGATTATAGCTAAATCGATAATATTTGGCTTTATATTATTATTAGACTATTATTTAACTTAGCTATATATATTAGGTAGGATATTATATTTTGTTGTGCTCGAGAGTGTGTAGTAACTGCCTTGGTGTTGGCAAACGACTGTTAGGCTGCCGGCGTCTTGTTGCGGGGGGAGAGTCAGTCTCTGGACACACCTGAGCTGGGTGGTGGTTCCTCTTTCATCTCTCTCTCTGGCCTGCTGCCCTCGTCGAGTCAACTCCTCACTCTTGTTGTTCTCGACATTAGACTCTGTTGGGTAGAGTATGTATTTGTTGGTGAGGCGAATCATATTCTCAGAACTCTGTGTAACTCTGTTCACAGAGAATAGACTAGACAGTGATTATTCGACTTTGTTCTGGGTTGTGTGTCACTTTGACACTCTTTGATAACTCAGGTCTCAAGCTCTAGCTCTGGACCTACTTCGATAAGGCATCTGTGCACCGCCACAGTTTGGGATTGTTTATGCTGAACCTAGTTTCAGTAGAAAGGGAGTTTTGGGACTGTTTTGGAGGATCTACTGATGGTCCCCAGTTAGGGTCGATTTTATATCTCCTTGTTCCTGATGCTGTGTTGCTGTTGCCTGTTATAGTGCTGTTATGCGAAGTGGTCATTTTACTGTACAATCCCGCTGTTCAGATTGTAAGTTTAGTACAGCTAGCTTATGAGAAGTTGTTCTGTCGTACACTGGTTGAGTCGAGTCATAGTTACCGGGAGCACACTCTTACACACATTTATTATTATTTATATATATTATTGTTATTACTGACATTGTACCTGATGGTACCTCTGAGTCATTTATATATATGTGCCCTCAGCACAGACTTATTGTATATGAGAGCAGTGTAGGAGCTACCCTCCTAATTATCCTAATTGATATCTTAATATCTTTATATTTGCTTTACTTTGCCACCCTAGATTTTCTCACTTTGTTAATAAATCTTTTAAATCATTTACTTTGGTTAGTACCCTATCAGTTGCAATCCCCTTAATCTATATAATATGTCGGATAACTGAACCAGGATACTGACTTTGTTGCAAAAGCCCAGTAACAGGCTGGATGCTAGAAGGGCTATCCTTTCTAGTGTTCACTGGAGATATCTATTATTAATAGATATCGTGTCATTTTGTAACAAATGGGGGCCTGTCCGGGATGTTCTTGATCCAAGGTGTTGGAGGAATTGTCCAGTTTGCCATACTAGTAACTCTATGGTCAAACACTTTGAGTAATTTCTTAATCTGAAGACTAGAGTTTGGTCTTGTACAACATCATAGGGATGTATGTACCTGCCGAGTCTCTTGATCCAAGGAGATGGAAATACTGTTAATGAGCTCTGGCTCTAAGACAACCAACACTGGTATAAATTGTAAAGTAAATTCTTACATTAGGATTCTAGCTTCCCATAATCACTCTCTCATATTGTACGTATGTTCGTGATGTATGATAAAGTGAAAAAGTTAATTGATACTCTGACTTTGTCTAAGTTACGTACTTTAAAGCTTCAGACTTGTTGGCAGGTAGCCAAGTATCTGGGTGTGACGTACAACCGTAGTTACACCGCAGTAACAGTCAGAGCATTAATTAGAGATCTGTTGTTTCCTGATAATACAGAGAGTTCTGATTCAGAATCAGAGTCAGAGAGCTTAGGGTCACAATTAGGAAGTATGTCGCTAATTGATGACGTAGTAGTGAGAGCGACTCAGGCAGAGGTTTCTGAGCCTAGCAATACTGCTCAGTTTTCTCTCACTCCCTACTGTCTGCCTCAGACATTAGTTCAGAGTGTAGCTGGAAGTATGACGCAGCCTCATACTAGTACTGTTTATGCTACACCTGTCTCTTCTTATACTAGACCAGATCTAGGCTCTATTGGCATGGCTGGACTAGGTGCCCGACCTAGGGTCCATCCAGATAAACCTGTTCATTTACCTTCTCCCTTGTTTGATCCTATATCTCAAGATCAATTCAACAGGATGGAACGCCTAATATTGTTGCAAACGGCACAAATTGAGGCACAGAGGAAATTGAACGAGGAAGAGTTCCATAGAGAAACTGTTCGTTTCCAGAGACAACAGAGTATTAGATCTGATCAGCCTAGTAAGACTATAGAGGATACATTTAATGTGCAGAAAGCTGCCTCTATGGTCCCTAAGTTTTTTGAGACAGACCTAGATACCTATTTTGATGTGTTCGAGAATCAAGCACGTGCCATGACTTGGCCACGTAAGCATTGGGCTACATTGTTGCACACAGCTTTGACTGGCAGAGCACAAACATGTACTGCTGCTTTGCCATTTGCCAAATACATTGACTATGACACAGTCAAAGAAACCATTCTTGAGACATATAATTTGTTACCTGTCAGTTACCAATGTGCATTTCGTACGTTACAACGACGACAGGGTCAAACTTGTGTGGAGTTTGCCCGTGAGAAAAAGCTTGCATTTGAGAGGTGGTGTAGAGCCTCCCAGTGTCAGACTTATGACAGTCTCGTTCAGCTGATACTTCACGAGGAATTCAACAACTGTATGTCTGCTGATGTACAAGAATATCTGATAGACCTCACTGCCACAGATATTCTAGAGACTGCAGCTTTAGCTGACAACTATGAAATTTCTCACACAATTGTACGTGCTAAAACTGAGAGAAAAAAGGTAACTAAAAAATGTCCTAGGAATTGGCAAAACAAATCAGCTGATCAGTGCCGGCCTAAAACTGCTACTGTCTACTCGTACCTTCACCCGAAACCTGACATTCCTGAATCTGTCTCTGTAGCTAGACAGAAGTCTAATACTGAGAAGAAAAATGTCAAATGTAACTACTGTCTTAGGAAAGGTCATACTCGAGAATATTGCTTTAAGTTAGAAAGAGATATGAGACAAGATCGTGCGGCTGGCGCCCCCACTCAAGTCGTATCTTCGGTGCAACAAGGGCACCATCCTAGTCATTCTTCTGACTCCCCAGTTTTCGAGAATGTTCCTCAGAATAGATGACTAACATCAGACAGAGTATCTGATGAGAAGATTCAGTCAGCTATGAGTCCTTACTTATCGAGAGGCAAAGTAGGACTTGACGAATCTAAGCTCACTGAGATAATTACTTTCCGAGACACTGGTAGTTATCTTACCTTGTTAAGAGATGATGTATTGCCTTTAACTAATGATACCTATACCCAGATAGATGTATTGTTAGAAGCCTATGGAGGTGCTGTTACTAAAGTTCCTCTTCACAAAGTGTACCTTGAAACAAGCTATTATTCTGGTTATATGTCAGTAGGTATTTCCAGTGGTGAATTTCCTATCAGGTCAGTGGACTTGTTGATAGGAAACGATATCCTTCAGTCAGGTATTTGTAAGGAACCACTTGTGATTGATAATACCACTGAGGATAATTATCAATTGAAGCATGTAGAGAAACCTATATTGTTCCCTCTCAGTGCAATTACCCGTGCTATGTCAAAGATACAACAACAACCATCCTTGTCTCCTGCTGAGTTAGTTGATGATAATGATTTGGGGTTGAATATGTTATTCAGTGATTCTCTGCGGCCAGGATCACTAGCACTGACACCCCCCCTACCTCATCAACCTAGTCAAGACACAACTGATGTGAAGATTTTAACTCACGACGATTTAATCAAGGATCAGTTTGTTGATCAGTCTTTGGAAAGACTGAGAGATATAGCAGTTACTGAGAGTGAAGCAAAGGATCTCGATAATTGTTATTATTACAGTAAAGGTGTACTATTGGAGAAACGTACTAGTCTGTTGACAGCTGACAGTGATTCCACCACAGTCAAGCATCTTGTTGTTTTACCAGTTACATTTCGTGAGCAAGCTCTTGATTTTGCGCACAATAGTCCCATAGGGGGACATTTGGGTGTCAGGAAGACACTTGGTAAACTGGCAAAACATTTCACTTGGCCGGGAATGAGGGACACTGTTGCTGATCATGTGCGACGTTGCCACGTCTGTCAGGTGACAGGCGAACCAGCTCACTCGCCTCCACCTGCTCCTCTCATACCAATAAATCATGTATACCACATTAATCAGCTGAAGGCATACTACGCTAGCCCTCTACTTACTGCTTCTATTCTTCCTAGACCACAGGAAGGAAACGTCAGTCTGCCTGACATCTCTAGAGGTATAGAGGTCCGTTTAGAAAATTCAGTGACTCTTCAATCACTCGATAATTTTTTAAGTAACCTTGATGCTGATAAAGCAAGTAATGTTAAGAACATGATTTTGCAGTACCCTGAATTGTTTAGTGATGTTCCTAAGCGTTGTACTCTGGGCGTACATGACGTTGATGTACAGGGAGCATCACCTATTAAACAATCACCATACAGAATGAGTCCAACGAAACATAGAGCATTGAGAGAAGAAGTTGACTTTTTGTTATCTCATGGACTTATTGAACGCAGTAAAAGTCCATGGGCCTCGCCGTGTATATTAGTACCCAAGCCTGACGGTAGTTTCAGGATGTGTACTGATTACAGGAAAGTGAACTCTGTCACCTTGCCTGATGGTTATCCCTTACCTCGCATAGACGACCTGATTGATCGTGTTTCAGGAGCACAGTATGTCAGCCGTTTAGATCTCTTACGAGGATATTATCAAGTCCCGCTTACTGAACGTGCTCAAGAAATATCTGCCTTCACTGTTCAAGATGGATTGTTCAACTATCTCGTCACTCCATTCGGCTTATGTAATGCTGCTTCGTCATTTCAACGTATTATGAACGAGTTGACCTACGACTTAGACGGAGTAGAAGCCTATCTTGACGATTTAGTGGTGTACAGTGACGAATGGGAACAACACTTGACACGTCTCAGAGCTTTGTTTGAGAAACTGACACATTACAATTTCACTGTTAACTTGGCTAAGTGTAGTTTTGGTCAAGCCAAGATTACCTATCTAGGGTTTTGTATAGGCCAAGGTGAAGTTGCTCCTATTGATGCTAAAGTTCGTGCTATTGCTGCATTTCCAGTGCCACAGGATAGAAAGGGTGTGCAAAGATTCCTGGGTATGGCAGGTTATTATCGCAGGTTCTGTCCTAACTTTGCTCAAGTCGCTGCTCCTCTTACTGAGCTCACTAGTAGCAAAGTCCAGTTCATCTGGACTCAAGATTGTTCAGACTCATTTACAAGGTTGAAGCGCTTGCTTTCCTCTGCTCCTGTTTTGCAGAGTCCTAACTTCAACCTACCATTCTGTCTGCATATAGATGCGAGTGGTTATGCAGTAGGTGCGGCGCTGCTCCAAAAGTCCACATCTACTGACATATTGCATCCAATCTGCTACTATTCTTCTAAACTCAAACGACATCAGAAAAACTATGCCACTATTGAGAAAGAGGCACTAGCTCTCGTGGTGTCGTTAGAACATTTTGATGTATATTTGGGTACTTCTCCTTTTAAGATAAATGTATTTTCTGACCACAATCCTCTCACCTATATTAAAACCATGAAGAGTAAAAATGCTAGGATAATGAGGTGGGCTCTCAGAATCCAGCCGTACTCCATAAGTATTAAACATATTAGTGGTCGATGTAATGTAATTGCTGACGCTCTGTCACGTCCTTAATTATCATTACAACATTTAAATTAACGTAAATTTTGTGCCCGATATACTATTTTGTTACTTGCTACTTTGTTTCATTAAGTAAAGTAACGTAAATTCAATACTGCCCATATAATTTATGTATTCATGTCTAATTATAATTTCTTTCCATGTATCTACAGTGTGATTTTTATGTTGGTGTGTAGTGAAGGAGATACGGAGAGAGGCTGAGTGTGAGTGTGTTGGGTGGGCGATGTTTGTTGCCGAGCAGACTGCTCCGCGGTGACCCCCCCACTTCTCTACACACGTTATTCTCTCAAGCTTCCTCATGCTGTCCAGTCCTTGCTGCTTCACATTCCACTACCACTGTATTAGAGTGGAATGTCGTCTCCTATCGCACAAGACTGCTGTTGTATAGTCGTCGCCTCTATGACCACCACTGTTCGAGCCTCAGATGTCTCTATGCTGTCACCTCTACATCAGTGTATGGACATAACCGTGATTATGCTGATATACGAAGTTGTATACTACCCTAGTACGAGGGGTATATCTTAGTGATATTGACACTGTAGAAAAGTAATTTAAGTGTTAACTTGCCGTGACACCTGAGTGACTCTGATATATTTATATATTTTTCTGTAATACATGTGTTTGAGACATTATTACTTCTCCTAGTGCGACCGTTTGTCGTGATGGGGGGGTGTTGCGCCCCTTGAACTGGGCCTCAATGTATATAATGTATATTTCCATTTTCTATAATTTTATATTGCGAATATTCTCGATTATAGCTAAATCGATAATATTTGGCTTTATATTATTATTAGACTATTATTTAACTTAGCTATATATATTAGGTAGGATATTATATTTTGTTGTGCTCGAGAGTGTGTAGTAACTGCCTTGGTGTTGGCAAACGACTGTTAGGCTGCCGGCGTCTTGTTGCGGGGAGAGTCAGTCTCTGGACACACCTGAGCTGGGTGGTGGTTCCTCTTTCATCTCTCTCTCTGGCCTGCTGCCCTCGTCGAGTCAACTCCTCACTCTTGTTGTTCTCGACATTAGACTCTGTTGGGTAGAGTATGCATTTGTTGGTGAGGCGAATCATACTTCTCAGAACTCTGTGTAACTCTGTTCACAGAGAATAGACTAGACAGTGATTATTCGACTTTGTTCTGGGTTGTGTGTCACTTTGACACTCTTTGATAACTCAGGTCTCAAGCTCTAGCTCTGGACCTACTTCGATAAGGCATCTGTGCACCGCCACAGTTTGGGATTGTTTATGCTGAACCTAGTTTCAGTAGAAAGGGAGTTTTGGGACTGTTTTGGAGGATCTACTGATGGTCCCCAGTTAGGGTCGATTTTATATCTCCTTGTTCCTGATGCTGTGTTGCTGTTGCCTGTTATAGTGCTGTTATGCGAAGTGGTCATTTTACTGTACAATCCCGCTGTTCAGATTGTAAGTTTAGTACAGCTAGCTTATGAGAAGTTGTTCTGTCGTACACTGGTTGAGTCGAGTCAGTTACCGGGAGCACACTCTTACACACATTTATTATTATTTATATATATTATTGTTATTACTGACATTGTACCTGATGGTACCTCTGAGTCATTTATATATATGTGCCCTCAGCACAGACTTATTGTATATGAGAGCAGTGTAGGAGCTACCCTCCTAATTATCCTAATTGATATCTTAATATCTTTATATTTGCTTTACTTTGCCACCCTAGATTTTCTCACTTTGTTAATAAATCTTTTAAATCATTTACTTTGGTTAGTACCCTATCAGTTGCAATCCCCTTAATCTATATAATATGTCGGATAACTGAACCAGGATACTGACTTTGTTGCAAAAGCCCAGTAACAGGCTGGATGCTAGAAGGGCTATCCTTTCTAGTGTTCACTGGAGATATCTATTATTAATAGATATCGTGTCATTTTGTAACACTGGGTACTAGTGAGGCTGAACACCAGGGTACTGGTGAGGCTGAACACAAAGGTACTGGTGAGGCTGAACACAAGGGTACTGGTGAGGCTGAACACCAGGGTATTGGTGAGGCTGAACACCAGGGTACTGGTGAGGCTGAACACAAAGGTACTGGTGAGGCTGAACACAAGGGTACTGGTGAGGCTGAACACCAGGGTATTGGTGAGGCTGAACACCAGGGTACTGGTGAGGCTGAACACCAGGGTACTAGTGAGGCTGAACACCAGGGTACTGGTGAGGCTGAACACCAGGGTACTGGTGTTCAGCCTCACCAGATGAATCTCACGCTGGCGGGAGATTCATCTGTTAAAACTTGCATTTCTGGTTGCATTGGTGCCTATGTTTTAACCTCTTTATGGCGTGTCAATATACCTAGTTGGATGAATCTTAATGTAGCCAGCTGGTCTAGTGGTTAACGCACTGGCCTGGAGTTTTATAACTCACTGGCCATGGGTTTAAACCCATCCTTTCCCTGGTTTCTTTGGCATCGGGTTATTTTATTTTCATTAAGCATATTTCCCAATTCGTTAATTTTATTGAATAAATAGTATTACTATATTTTAAATTTAATTAATAAAAAAGTACTTCTTCTGACTGCCTTCAAAATATTATTGACAATACAGTCTATGAAAAGTATGATGCCGCATAAGTTTAATTAGAGATGATGCAAATTTGATCTTTTTCTGAAATAGTTAAAAATTTTGGAATCAGATCAATTACTGAAGAATACTTTTTGTCTGATTGGCTTTAAAATCATTCGTGGGATTTATTATAATACAACTTGTCACTCTAAGATGTGTAAATTTCAATTTGCCAATTATATTAAGCAAGTTGCTTCCTATGTTAGAAATAGAGAATGCTTCTTCTGATCAGCTTCAAACCCTAAATGCCAATGTGTCTTAATATTATTATTATTATTATTATTATTATTATTATTATTATTATTATTATTATTATTATTATTATTATTATTATTATTATTATAATTAAAAGAAGCGCTAAACCACAAGGGTCATACAGCACAGCAGGGCAGGGTAGGATGTAGGGAGAATGGGAAGTAAGAGGGAGAGGGATGATTAGGAGGGTATGGAGCACAGCGGGGTAATGGATAGTGCAGGGATAGAGGGTAGTAAGAGATTGAGGTAACAGGGACTGAGGGGAGAGCCAAAGGCAAAATCGTCAGAGTTTGTGTAGTAAATCAGTTGTTGTCAAAAAGTCAATGATAGAGTCAGGATTAAAGGAGGGTCCATCAGCAAGAAGGGAAGGTAAAGTAAGGGCTGCAGAGCGAAGACGACGTTGAAGGTAAATTCTGCGTGCTCGTTGGTAGAGTGGGCAGTCCAACAGAATATGTCGAACAGACACTGGAACCTGACAATGCTCACAGAGAGGGACAGGGAGCCTCTCCATGAGATACCCGTGAGTAAGACGAGTGTGGCCGATGCGAAGACGGGAGAGTGTAGTCTCCCAACCTCGACATTGGTGACAAGAAGAAGGCCAGAAACCTATACTCGGTTTAATAGAATGAAGTTTGTTATGAAGCAGGTCAGACCAGCGTTGTTTGCTAGAGATACGGCATAATTAAAGCTGGATATGAAGAAGTAGGGGGTGAGGTGTATCAAATTTTTGTATAGCCTGTAAGGCACTAAGGGAGTCTGTAACGACCACAAATGGTGACACAGGCATAGATGCAATACGGATAAGTGCCACAAGAATGGCATACAATTCAGCCTTAAATATTCTAGCCGAGGATAATAGATGCCCTCGCACGACGCTGTCCGGAAACACTGCTGCGAATCCGACGCCGTCAGAAGACTTAGAACCATCGGTGTACACTGTGATGGCATGGGAATGAGAGTAAAAGTGGTCTAGAAAAAGAGAGCGAGAAGCCGCCTTAGGTAGTTGGGCTTTCGCGCAAGGTAGATGAGAAGAACAGCATGGACAACAGGAACTTCCCAAGGGGGTAGGGGAAAGGCAGATGCGACATGAACTTAGAAAGGTGGTAGCTGAAAAGAAGACCAGAGTGAATGTAGACGAAGAGAAAAGGGACGAAGTAAACACGGTCGACAAACAAATAAAGAGCGTCTACTAACATATGAGACAATAATATACATGGAAGTTTTGCGAAGATCATGAGAGCGAACATAATAGCAAAAGCAATATGCATCACGACGATCGGACAAGGATGGAATGTTCGCTTCTACATAGAGGCTCTCAACCAGGGAAGAACGAAATGCACCAAGGCATAAACGCAATCCCTGGTGATGGATGGGATTAAGGCTGGAAAGAGTAGCAGGGAAGGCCGCCAATTATATCTGGTCACCATAATAGAGTTTCGATAAAATTAGGGCTGAATGCAAGCGAAGGTGAGTTCTACGATCAGCCCCACATGAAAGATATGCGAGGGTTTTAAGGAGGTTCAGTCAGCTATGACAAGTCGCCTTCAGAGATTTAATGTGAGGTTTCCAGGACAATCGACGGTCAAACAGGAGGCCGAGAAACCTGACTGTATCACGTTCTGGGATACGTGAGCCGTATAGGTACAACGGATGATCAGAGACCACTGAACGTATAATAAACATAATTTGGTGAGTTTTGCCACTAGAAAATTTAAACCGGTGAGTGGTGGCCCAATTGAAAACCCGGTTTACGGCATGCTGGAGGGAAACTGCAATGAGGTGACAGTCTGCGCCCGCACATAATGTGATGACCAAATATTGGATGGGAGAACAGATGCCAGATTATTTATAGCAAGGATAAAGAGTGTTGTGCTCAGAACACATTCCTGGGGGACACCTTCAGCTTGGACAAACTCCAAGGAAAGCACATTACTAACCCGGAGAGGGAAATGTCTTTCAGTTAAGAAGGCCATAAGGATAAATTGTAGATTGCCTAAGGAGTGGGTCTGGGCCAAGATATTATACCTCCAAGTTGTGTCATACGCCTTCTCAAGGTCAAAAAAGATGGCGATAACCGAGTGGTTATTAGCAAAGGCATTACGAATATGCGTATTAAAGAGCAGTAAGGGGTCAATGGCAGAACGGCTTTTATGAAAGCCATATTGAATAGTAGAGAGACTACTGTGCGTCTCTAAAAACCACTTCAAACGTCAATTAACTAGACGTTCCATCACCTAGCAAATTGCACTGGTAAGAGCGATGGGACGGTTTGCGAAAAGGGAGAACAATAGCAGACTTCCACAACTGGGAAAGAACTCCTTGCGACCATATAAGATTAAAGAGTCGTAAGAGGACTGCAAGAGCTGAATGATGTAAATGCTGTAGCATACGAATATGTATGCAGTCTGGCCCAGCTGCTGATGATCGGCAAGCAGAGAGTGTTGCCTCCAGTTCTTGAAGGGTAAAAGGCACATTATAAGATTCTTCTCCGAGAGAAGAAAAATCTAAGGGCTTTAATTCGCTGGCAGACTTAGAAGAAAGGAACGAGGGGCATAGATGGAGCCCCTGAGAAATGCAGACCAGATGATTACCAATTTCAGTGGCAACGGCAAGAGGGTGTGCTATATTGACACCGGCAACCCGAAGAACAGGAGCCCGGTCGGAAGAGAATTTACTACTCAGTTTTCGCACTTTCTTCCAGACCGCACTCATCGAGGAAGCCGAAGTGACGGTAGAAACGTAATCATGCCAGCAAGTGCGTTTAGCGTCACGTATGACACGGTGAGCAATGCTCTCCTCTGCTTAAAATCAAGGAGTCTCTCTGTGGTTCTGTTATACCGATACCTGCCCCACGCAGCGCGTTTCAAACGTACTGCCCGAGCACAAGCAGGAGACCACCAAGGCACACACTTCTGAGGATGCTTGCCCGAGGTTTGGGGGATAGAATGTAAAGCTGCAGTTAAGACGGAGGACGAAAAGAGATGTAAAACCTCATCAATGGAGGACGAGGAAGGAGCCTCATGAAAAGCAGGTAAGATGTGCGTAAAGGTCCCAATTCGCCCGGTCAAACTGCCAGCGTGGGCTACGAGGAGGTGGAGAATACTAAGGAGACAAGGATGATTGGAAAATGATCACTGTCATGTAAGTCCAGGAGGACAGACCAGGTGAAGTCGAGGACAGTTGAGGAAGAGCAGATGGAGAGATTGATGAAAGAGAAAGAATGAGTTCGAAGATCAAAATGGGTGGGAGAACCCGCATTTAAAACATGGAGGGGAAGAGAAGCAAGAAATGCCTCCAACTGAATGCCGCGGGAGTCACAGTGAGACCTCCCTAGAGAAAATGGTGTGCGTTAAAATCGCCAAGTAACAGAAGGGATGGCAGAAAGGAAGAAACCAGAAAAGCAACATATGGGATAGACAATGCCCGAGAATGGGAGAGATATAAAGAACAGAGTGTATACCACTTATTCAAGTGGATACGGGCTGCAGTGTAATGTAGAGAAGAATGAACATAGAGCTGACAGTATGGAATACCAATGCGTATAAGAAGAGCACTTTCATTTAAGGTTCCATCGGAAAAAGGATCCGATGAATATAATAAATCATAGCCCGAAAAGGGACGGATGACAGTGGAGTGTAATTTGGGTTTTCGTAAACACACTCCACTGCAAATAAGCCATGATTTATGAAGAGAAAGATACAAGTCGAAGGTAGAGGTATCTATGAACTAATAGGGTTAGAAAAGTCCACGTTTGGAGGCAGTGGAAGACTTGTAAGAAGTGAAGTATAGGAATGCTGTGAAGGAAGGAGGGGTGTAGATGGAGGTGAGGTTGGAAGTGGAATCGGAGGTTAAGTGGTGTCCATCAACGTTCCAGTTTCCGTAATATATTCTGCGATAGCTTCCAGCGTTTCAGAAGACAAAGATGCAGGATGGGGGACCACATTAAAGATGGAAGGAGAGGGATGAGCAACAATCAGGGAGACTATGGACTGTACTAAAGTAGGAGGTGAGGAAATGGAAGAGGAAACTGTTGAAGGGAGGGGACAGGAGTGGAAGCGACCTGAGAAGGGGCAGTAGAGGAAGAAACTTGGGAGGGGACAGGGGATGAAGGTATTGAATGAGGAGGAGGATGACCCTCCACTCACGTTACAGAACTAGTTGGAGGTGAAGAACCAGGCACAGAAACTGGGAAGGGAAAATGTGCAGGTTGGAGAAAGGAAGGAGGGGTGAGAGGAGAGTTTAACAATGGGGATTTTTTATTGGCCTTCTGAGGAAAGGGGCGATGAGGAGGAGGGGTTGGACGAGGGCAGGTAGACAGAACTGTGCGAGTGAGTAGAGGTAGAGGTGAGAACAGAAAGGGGTGACAAGGTAGGGACCTCGGAGCCTAGGACAGAAAAAGAATTAAAGACAGGGGTGACTGAGGATAGGGTGACTGAGGATAGGGTGACCACAGAGGAAGCTGCGGGAGTTCAGACCTCAGAAGTGGGGGGACGTTTAGCAACGCGAGAATAGGAAATATGGGGAAGTCTTCCTTGAAGGCGTAGATGAGAGAGAGCCATAGCATATGGGAAACCTTGAGACAGCGGATTTCACACTCATTTAAGTACACTTGACAACGGCGAGAGTAAGATGGGTGCGCCTCTCGACAATTAAGGCAAGAGAGAGGTAGGCTACAAGAAGGATTGGCATGACCAAAATGCCAACAGTTTCTACACTGTTGCTGTGTAGGGATCACCTTACGAACTTGTAAACGGTGTCCCGCAATGTAGACCGAGGGCGGAAGTTCATGGCAGTCAAATGTTAAACGAACCACATACCACGGGTGGGGTTCGAACCCGCGTCAGAGAGTCTCAGAACTCCAGACCGTCGCGTATGGAGTTCTGAGACTCTCTGACCGCGGGTTCGAACCCCACCCGTGGTATGTGGTTTGTTTGCAATCGTGTCATTACGATTTCGTGAGACAAATGTTAAACGAGCTATTTTGCAAGGATAGCATCTTCACCCACAGGCAGGGAGGACAAAAGTATCAACTTCGAGGAGCTCAAACTGCTCCAGAATGTCAATACCACATGTCTGGAAATTCTGTTGGACAATGGTGTGGGGTAAAATGACTGTACCACTACAAGAATTGAGAGAATGATGTTTTTCAATAGTGATAGGAATAGTATCTATGGGCGTAAGGAGAGAAAGATTGCGAGCTTGGCCAGCGATGATGATGCGAGTGCCGCTCTTGAGAGCGTGAAAGGAGATATCTTTACCCACATGGCGTAGGAGAGCCTTACCAATACTATGATCGGAAAGATAGGCAGTAGAAGAAGTTGGTCTTAAGAGTAAAAAACTTTGTCCATTGTGTAGTGTGAAACAAAGTGTTTAAGGGGAGTGCGTGACGACCTGGTCGTTTCTAAGATGAATGAGAATGCAGTGACGAATCGTTTAGACGTGGGATGGGCGAGCAACCCGAAAATTGCCACACCATAGAGATAGAAGCCGGAAGCATAGTCCAAGAAGAGTGGAGGTCAGACGTATCAAAGGGGCCAGTCGGAACCCCGGTACCTGAAGCAGGTGATGAACCAGCACCAGCAAGAGGTACAGGGGTATTGGAAGTGTCTGAAGAGTGGTCCAAAAACGAGGTAGGGTCAGAACTGGGTGCGGTATCAGGAAGGGGCCCGGAGTTAGTAGGTTCACGGATTGGGTCGTCCATGGTTAGGTTACCTCTTTCTTTTTATTTTTTATAAAAAAAAAAAAAAAAGGAAAAAGAGAATAAAAAAAGGGGGAACGTGGAGGAATAGCTCCTAGGAGGAATGAAAGGGGCGTAAATCCCCCTCCGCGCCCAAGAGGACCTCAGCACTGCAAGTAGTTCAGATGCGGCATGGAACCCGTGCCATACCCTACCCTTCACGCCAGTAAACCAGCAATCCGGGATAGCAACCTCACATCCATCGAGCCACCTCGGTGGACAAAAGAGAGGGCGGCCGGACACCCGCCACAAAGCATACCTTCTTCGGCCACCACCCACAGAATCTGAAAGGTGACCTCCAGAGATATAATTGTTTAATATCTCTGGTGAGTAAGTCGAACTTAATTTTTCTCTTGAAAGCATAGTATATTTTTTTATTAAAACATCCTGACCTTTACTGAAACATCCTGACCTTTATTAAACCACCCTGACCTTTATTAAAACTTCCTGAGTATTGTTCCTAACATCAACTACATTATAATTTTTAATTTTGTTCCTTTCCTACTCCATCTCTTTTCAAAATGTCCACATACCTTTATTTTTTTAATTTTCTATATTTTTAATAGATTCAATTTTTTTTTATTGATTTTGGTTTACACCAAGACATAGCTGTTTTAAAAGACTCTATTTTCACACATCTCGCTAAATACTGGCCTCACGAGTTTCTCCCTCTTGATTTATCATTTAAAAAAAAACCATTTAACATATTTTCCGGCATACAAGGTACGCTTTTTTCCACACAAAAAGGTATTGGAAAATTCCCCTGCGTCTTATATGGAGGTGATGGTCAAGATTAGGCTCTGGGTTACACTTCAGCAGTTGTTTACTAACGTTACGTTACAACTGCTAGTGCGCCTTATATGCTGAAAAATACGTAATATTCTAATTTATTTGGATTTATTATTATTATACATCGAATTCTGAGTTTTGTGATTAGAAATAAGTGTAGAGTTACCAAAAGAATTATTAAGAGGGATAAATAGGCGTTGTTGAAACTGTATATTACATGTATAGATAGGATGGAGCAATATAGGACTAATAAGAGGGAGTATAAATCTGTGGTAGAGGGATGGAGGGGTAGGGATCATCCTAGGAAAGACTGGAGGGAGGGATGGAGGGGTAGGGATCATCTCAGGAAAGACTGGAGGGAGGGATGGAGGGGTAGGGATCATCCTAGGAAAGACTGGAGGGAGGGATGGAAGGGTAGGGATCATCCTAGGAAAGACTGGAGGGAGGGATGGAGGGGTAGGGATCATCCTAGGAAAGACTGGAGGGAGGGATGGAGGGGTAGGGATCATCCTAGGAAAGACTGGAGGGAGGGATGGAGGGGTAGGGATCATCTCAGGAAAGACTGGAGGGAGGGATGGAGGGGTAGGGATCATCCTAGGAAAGACTGGAGGGAGGGATGGAAGGGTAGAGATCATCCTAGGAAAGACTGGAGGGAGGGATGGAGGGGTAGGGATCATCCTAGGAAAGACTGGAGGGAGGGATGGAGTGGTAGGGATCATCCTAGGAAAGACTGGAGGGAGGGATGGAGGGGTAGGGATCATCCTAGGAAAGACTGGAGGGGTAGGGATCATCCTAGGAAAGACTGGAGGGAGGGATGGAGGGGTAGGGATCATCCTAGAAAAGACTGGAGGGAGGGATGGAGGGTTAGGGATCATCATAGGAAAGACTGGAGGGAGGGATGGAGGGGTAGGGATCATCCTAGGAAAGACTGGAGGGAGGGATGGAGGGGTAGGGATCATCCTAGGAAAGACTGGAGGGAGGGGGTAAAGGAGGTTTTCATTGGTAAGAAATTGGATTTTCATCAGGCACTTTTTGGCCTCTTAGATAAGAATGAGTGGAGATAAATAGTTTTTGTGATTTGACGTGTTGTTGGAGTGTGAGCAACGTAACATTATTTTTTTAAGAAATTCATGAAAGTGGTTAGTTAGGCTCGAGTCCTGGAGGTGGAAAATACAGTGTCTGTATTGTGAAGGTGGCGTGGGAATGTTACGGTTTGGAAGGTCATCTGAACTGTAATGTCATCATGCTCCTGCTAAGACAATCATTGAACGAGTGACAATGAAAGTGTTTTCTTCTTTGTCTGGTCACCCTACCTCGGTGGGAGACGGCCGAAGTGTTAAGAAATACATATTTAAAGAATTTATTTGAATTAAAAATTGATAGTGTGCTAGCCGGGTATTGGTTGATTTGTAGACAGCAACAGAATGTTGGGTCAGCCAGCGGTGTAACCTGACCATTATTTGTCTCTGTCGTTCAGTGATGACATCATCTTCTGTTGAGCAAAAGTAGAGCTATACTTTGAACAATAGTATTTAATAAAAGCTAGTGAGAAGAACATTCTATTTAACAGATGAAGATATTAAACATAATAAGAGTTGTGCTGGGAAATACGTAACACAAAGCTACTGGACAACCAGTGAAGGTTCTTAATATATGAAACATAACCCAGACTTTTCTTTCTTGGATAAAATGTAATTACCTCCCATTCCCCATATGATGTAATTACCTCCCATTCCCCATATGATGTAATTACCTTCCATTCCCCATATGATGTATAACCTCGGCATCTATGGCGCTTCCCAGTGATATTATGATAAAATATAAAATCCAGTGCTTTGAGGGCAGAAAAAGACGTTTGCGCAGTTCAAGATATTAACTGAGGAATTGGCTTCTTCAGTCCTAGTATATAGACAACCTAAGAAACGAGTTTAAATAGCTGAAGCAATCAGGTGACTTGGAAATCCATCACATACTGCCATCCAGCCCTAACTCAGTCACCTGGTTGTGCTAATTCTGTTATTTTGGTCATTTTACCCACGAGCTGGACGCAAACAGCGTCTTCAACACTATTAACAGCTTGGAGCAGAACCATAAAATTCACCATTGAAAAAGTGAATATCAACCGGTTGCCATTCTTAGACGCGTTACTCCACACTGTAGAGACAGACTCTTAAAAGTAAATAGAAAACTTACGACTTCCTTCCTTTTTTTCTCCTGTCCCATTATAGAAATAAAAGTGGCGTTTTGGTAGGATTCTTTCTAAAGTTAAATAGGATGTTCAACCCACAGTTCCTTGAAGAGAAAGGAGAATTCATTACACAAGTTTCACTTCGTAAGAACAGATGAGAACTTTTCGGATATTTAACCTGGAGGGTTAGCCACTAGGATAACCCAAGAAAGTCGGTGCGTCATCAAGGACTGGCTGTCTTATTTCCATTCGGGACCTTCAATCTTGTCCCCCAGGACGCGACCCACACCAGTCTACTGACACCCAGGTACCTACTTACTGCTAGGCGAGCAGTGACAGCAGGTTTCCGCCTAAACTGTGCCGTGGGTTGAACCACGGACTCTCAGTGTGTGAAGCTAGAGCGTTGCCAACCAAGCAAGATGCAGCAAGCATTCTAGGAACAACGTGGACAGTATAGAGGAAATGCCAATACAATATATTGTTTGCCTGTGAACAACGTTGCTTCAACTGTATCCCTGACAATGAAAGTTTGTCAGTTTAAAATTGGTACAAACTCTTCCATCTGTCAGAGTTTTTATGAAGTACAGACAAACTGACAACTGCCCGTCCAGGGTGTGATAAGAAGTATGTGGGCGAAACTCAACTTCCTGGAAGTAACATTAAGAGAACTTAAAACTTGTGTCCAGCACAGAAGCAAGCAGAGCCGCCTCGTGAGATTCCGAGATACTTAACTAATTATAAATATAAAATAACCTACGTCATTTATTGTTTAGAGGCCGCCATGATAACAGTAACCAACACCATCCTATAAAAATCCGGTTTCTATACCATACTACCCAAGCTGGACGCTACCATTAGATGATACCAGCCATCATCACTTCTGCAAGGGTAGGTAATATTGGTCAGGAAACAGAGCAAGTGTTTCCTGAACGGGTCTTAGTCACATGACGACCCGCCACTTTTCATCACTGACCGAGGCCTTCCACTGGCTTATCGGTCCACCCTTTGAACATTTTAGATTATTAATAATCTCTTAACTTTGTCACTTCATCAGGAGACACTTCACTATGTTGCTCCACTGCTGACATCTCCCTCTCATATCCGACATAAATCACCTCAACTCTGCTCTAACATCTGCATTACCTGTGTTCTCTCACAGCTGGGCACCTGACTCCCCTCCCAGAAAACTCGTATTTTGTACTTGTCTCTACTAGGACTGAAGACGCTATTCCAGACGAAACTTTCCTCAATGAATGTCTTGAACTGTTCAAATGTGTCTACCTACACACTGTACCTTTCCAGTCATTACTTCTACTATTATTGTTTTATATTATTATTATTATTATTATTATTATTATTATTATTATTATTATTATTATTATTATTATTATTATTATTGTGTAGATATGTACTAATAAAGAGACTTATGGTTAATAAAGTACCTGTCAGAACACTTGTAATATAGAAGTTAATATTGACAATTTGAGAAATAAAGACTGACAGAAAACATGATCAAAATACACCTCAGACACTTTCACTTAGTTCCTGACTCTTGATCCAAGGAATTGGAGCTACTCATCCTCTTCCTCTGGTCAAACTTCATCGTCTTCCAGTTTCCTATGCACACTGTAACCCCTGTAGGTTTAGCACTTCCCAATTAAAAAATGTAAACATTTCTTTGAAATGCTTCTACTGCTTAATAAAACAGTCGGTTAATACTCACGTCAAGTTCAGTCTTGTCGTCAGCAAGGGTTATATTCCCAAGGTTTTGTAAAGCGTTTTGAACCTTCTTTGTGTTCTGCTCAGCAAGGTTCTTCACTAAGTCGTTTCCCGTTTCCCTATAAAATATATAAACACTGTATACAGGGGTTGCCAACCTGCTGTACATGCACCCCATGGGGTACTTGCACACCCTGGGGTACATGCACTCTCTGGGGTACATACACCCGTTGGGGTACGTGCACACCTTGAGGTACGTGCACCCCTTGAGGAATATGCACCCCAGGGGATACATGCACCCCAGGGGGCACTGGCACCCCTAGGAGATTTATGCACCCCCCAGGGGGTTAATGCACCACAGGGTATACATGCACCCCCGGGGGTAAATGCACTCCCAGGGGATAAATGCACCCCCAGGAGATACATGAACCTCCAGTGGTATATGCTCTCCATGGGGGACATGCACCCCAGGGGGTACATGCACCCCAGGGGGTACATGCACCCCAGGGGGTACATGCATCCCAGGGGGTACATGCACCCCAGGGGGTACATGCAAACCCAGGGGGAACATTTGTACTTGTCAAGAGAAACATAAGGGTCTGGGAGTATAACCATTGTGTATACCATGAGTAAAGTAGAAGATAAGCAATATAGAACACCCTGGATACAAATATGTACTCATATTTGTCAATTACATTTATTAATTCTTACAGTTATGTGCCATTTAGCATATATCATCCACCACCACCAACAACAACCACCATCACACTCGTTACTCTCTTTCCAGCTCCACACACACACACACACACACACACACACACACACACACACACACACACACACACACACACACACACAAACAATACCACGGGATAGCCAGTGGATCAGCTGGCTAGAATAAGATTCATCCAGTAGGTATATTTATACTCCATAGGAAGGTTAGCATAGGCACTACACACACAACCCGCACATAGAAAAGAGGAGCTTACGACGACGTTTCGGTCCGACTTGGACCATTTACAAAGTCACACTAACACAAAGGACAGGTGGAAGGGGTTATATAAGCAGGCAGACAGGGGAGGGCACAAGAAAGTGGTGGAGGAGTAATAGTGGAAGTAGTAGTGGTGGAGTCAGTCATATTCTAGGAAAGAGGGGCACTGCAATAGAGCTGGCGCCCCCTCTGTGTTCTTGTCCTTACCCCAAGCGGGCGCCAGCTCTATTGCAGTGCTCCTCTTTCCTAGAATATGACTGACTCCACCACTACTACTTCCACTATTACTCCTCCACCACTTTTGTGCCCTCCCTGTCTGCCTGCTTTAACCCCTTCCACCTGTCCTTTGTGTCAGTGTGACTTTGTAAATGGTCCAAGTCGGACCGAAACGTCGTCGTAAGCTCCTCTTTTCTATGTGCGGGTTGTGTGTGTATTGTTCCAGTCACGGTATTGTGCCCTTTTTTTTGTTATTTAGCATAGGCACCACTGTGACCACAAATGCAAGTTTTTACAGACGAATCTCCCGCCAGCGTGGCCGTGACGAACTCTAGCTCATGTCCCCTCAAAGCCGTCATTATGAAACACGAAATCGTAATGCCACTATTGCAAACAAACCATACCACGAGCGGGGATTGAACCCGCGGTAAGATAGTCGTAAAACACCAGACAGAAGCGTTAGCTGACCGCGAGTGCAATCCCCGCCCGTTGTATGGTTTGTTTGCAATCGTTTCATTACGATTTGGTGAGACAAAGAGGCATCACCAGACATCACAGCTCTCACAGAAACCAAGTTCACAGGAATTATAACAGATGTCATTTTTCCAACTGGATATCAGATCCTGAGAAAAGACAGAGGGAACAGAGGGGTGAAGGAGTGGCACTGCTCATCAAAAACAATGGGATTTTGAGGAGCTGGAGAGAGAAGACAGAGAAGCAAGAAACTACATAATAGGAACACTACAGTCTGGAGGTCCCAAGGTGGTAATTGTAGTGATATATATCCCACCACAGAATAGCAGGAGTACAAGACAAGAATATGACGAGAGTAACAGTGCGATGGTTGACACATTGACTGAAGTGGCCAGAAGAGCTCATTAGAGCAGGGCAAAGCTACTGATTGTGGGCGATTTCAATCACAAAGAAACTGACTGGGAAAACCTGCAGCCACATGGGGGCTCAAAAACGTGGAGGGCTAAGATGTACCAACATGTGAGGGAGAGGCGAGGATGTACCAGCAAGAATGGACCTAGTATTCACCTAGAGAAGTGAAGATATTCAGGACATTACATATGAAAGACCCCTCGGGGCCAGTGATCACGTGGATCTGAGCTTCGAATACATAGTAGAGTTACAAGTGGAGAAAGAAGTAGGAACGGCAGTACGAATGAAACCAAACTACAAGAGAAGAGACTACACAGGCATCAACAATTTCCTGCATGAGGTTCAGTGGGACAGAGAAGTGGCAGGGAAGTCAGTAAATGAGATGATGAAATATGTGACAACAATATGCAAGGAAGCTGAGGAGAGGTTTGTACCCAAGAGTAACAGGAATAATGGGAAGGCCAGGACGAGCCCTTGGTTCACCCAAAGGTGTAGAGAGGCCAAAACCAGGTGTGCTAGAGAATGGAAGAAGTACAGAAGGCAAAGGAAATAAAGGACCCCAATGGAAATAAGTCACTCTGTCTGACTATTTTGGGTTATCCTAGGTTCTCTACACATATGCTGCTATGTATGATAATCTATGTAACTGTATTTGTGTATACCTGAATAAACTTACTTACCTAAGGACCAAGGTGAATAAGGAGAGCAGTCGAAGAGCCAGAAATGAATGTGTTCAGGAAAGGAGAGAGGCCCAACGACAATACGATAATGACAGCAGCGAAAACCTAATGTAACCAGAAGCTGTTGTACAACCACATCAGGAGGAAAACAACAGTCAAGGCCCAGGTGATCAGGATGAGGAAGGAAGGAAGAAGGGAAGATCAGAAGAAGCGACCGAGTATTATGTGAGGAGCTCAACATGAGATTCAAAGATGTATTCACAGAGGAGAGAGAAGGGATTCTAGAAAGACTAAGAGGTGGGCTACACCATCAAGTGTTGGACACAATATATACAACCGAGGAGGAAATGAAGAGGCTGCTAAGCCAGATAGATACCTCAAAGGCGATAGGGCCAGATAACATCTCTTGAAACAGGGCGACCAGTGTTGCTGATGTGTATAGTATGCAAAGTCATGGAGAAGATTATCAGAAGGAGGGTAATGGAGCACCTAGAAAGGAATGAGCTTATCAATAACAACCGGGACGGTGTCAGGGATCGGAAATCCTGTGTCAAAAACTTACTGGAGTTCTATGACATGGTGACGGCAGTAAGTCAAGAGAGAGAGGGATGGTTAGATTACGTTTTCTTGGACTGTAAGAAGGCTTTTGACAGTTTCACACAAGAGATTAATACAAAAGCTGGAGGACCAGGCAGGTATAACAGGGAAGGCACTTCTATGGATCAGGGAATACTTGAAGAGAAGATATCAGCAAGGAATTGTTCAGGACCCTGTACACCGTGTACGTCAGGCCTATATTGGAATATGAAGCACCTGTTTGGAACCCACACCTAGTTAAGCACGTAAGGATATTAGACAAAGTGAAACGTTTGCAACTCGGCTAGTCCAGGAGCAAAGGGGCATGTCCTACGAGGAGAGGGTAAGAGAAATCGGCCTAACGATGCTGAAGGACGGGAGAGCTAAGGGGGAAAAGAAAACGACATATAAAATACCGAGAGGAATCGACAAGTAGGACAGAGACAGGATGTTCCAGAGATGGGACACAGCAACAAAGGGTCACAACTGGAAGTTGAAGACTTAGATGAAACACACGTACGTTAGGAAGAATTTCTTCAGTCAAAGAGTTGTCAGGAAATGGAACAGTGTGGAAAGTGATGTAGTGGAGGCAGGATGCATATTTAGCTTCAAGAAGAGGTATGATAAAGCAGATAAAGCTGGAAGAGTGACCGAGTAGCGATGAATGAAGAGGCGGGGATAGGAGCTATTTCTCGACCCCTGCATTTACAAATAGTTGAGTATAAATAGGTGACTACACACACACACACACACACACACACACACACACACACACACACACACACACACACACACACACCTGCAACCACAATTAGGTGAGTACACATACACGCCCCGATGGCATGGTGGCTAGCGCTCTTGCTTCACGCACGGAGGGCTCGGGTTCAATTCCCGGCGGGGCCGAAACATTTCGAAGTGTTTCGTTACACACACATACACACACACACACACATACACACACACACAAATACATACAACAGGCCTAGTGTCTAATCGACATGTGTCTAGGACAAAATGGTAACTAACACACACACACACACACACACATCAACCAGATAACTGCAGCAGCATATGGGCGACTGGCAAACCTAAGATTAGCGTTCCGTTACCTTAACAAGGAATCGTTTAAGACACTGTACACCGTGTACGTCAGGCCCATACTAGAATATGCAGCACCAGTCTGGAACCCACACCTGGTCAAGCACGTCAAGAAACTAGAGAAAGTGCAAAGGTTTGCGACAAGGTTAGTTCCACAACTCAGGGGTCTGTCCTATGAAGAAAGGTTGAGGGAAATAGGATTAACAACACTGGAGGAAATAAGGGTCAGAGGAGACATGATAACGACATACAAAATACTGCGGGGAATGGAGAAGGTAGACAGTGACAGGATGTTCCAGAGAGGGAACACAGAAACAAGGGGACATAACTGGAAGCTAAAGACTCAGATGAGTCCAAAGGATGTTAGGAAGCATTTCTTCAGCCACAGAGTAGTCAGGAAGTGGAATAGTCTAGAGAAAGATATAGTGGAGGCAGGAACCATACACAGTTTTAAGACGAGGTATGATAAAGCTCATGGAGCAGGGAGAGCAGATACCCAGTAGCGGGCAGCGCAGAGGCGGGGCCAGGAGCTGAGTCTCGACCCCTGCAACCACAATTAGGTGAGTACAATTAGGTGAGTACACAAATACGTTTGCTATTAATAAAAAAAAATCATTGTCATTCCATTTACTGTTTCTCTTTTTTTACAGTAAACTTATATATTATTTTTCCCCATTAGTCATATGATCAAGTCTTGATGCTTAAATTTTAGGGCTACAGGACGACCAAGGGCTACATGGGAACCTGTCAGGACGACCAAGGGCTACATGGGAACCTGTCAGGACGACCAAGGGCTACATGAGAATCTGTCAGGACGACCAAGGGCTACATGGGAACCTGTCAGGACGACCTGGGGCTACAAGCGAACCTGTCAGAACGACCAAGGGCTACATGGGAATCTGTCAGGACGACCATGGGCTACAAGGGAACCTGTCAGAACTACCAAAGGCTACATGGGAATCTGTCAGAATGACCGAGGGCTACATAGGAACATGTCAGGACGACCAAAAGCTACAAAGGAACCAGTCAGAATGACTAAGAACTACAGGAAATCAGGCAGAACGATGAAGGGCTATATGGGAACCTGTGAGGACGACCAAAAGCTACATGGGAACCTGTCAGGACGACAAAGGGCTATATAGGAACCTGTCAGGACGACCAAGTGATACATGGGAACCTGTCAGGACGACCAAGGGCTACATGAGAACCTGTGAGGACGACCAAGGGCTACATGTGAACCTGTCAGGACGACCAAGGGCTACATGGGAACCTGTCAGGACGACCAAGGGCTACATGAGACCCTGTCAGGACGACCAAAGGCTACATGAAAACCTGCCAGGACGACCAAGGGCTATATGGGAACCTGTCAGGACGACCAAGGGCTACATGGAACTTGTCAGGACGACCAAGGGCTACATGGGAATCTATAAGAACAAAAAAGGGCTACATGAGAACCTGTCAGGACGACCAAGGGCTACATGGAAACCTGTCAGGACGACCAAGGGATATAAGGGAACCTGTCAGGACGACCAAGGGCTACATGGGAACCTGTCAAGACGACCAAGGGCTACATGGGAACCTGTCAGGACGACCAAGGGCTACATGGGAACCTGTCAGGACGACAAAGGGCTACATAGGAACCTGTCAAGAAAACCAAGGGCAACATAGGAACCTGTCAGGACGACAAAGGGCTACATAGGAACCTGTCAGGAAAACCAAGGGCAACATATGAACATGTCAGGACGACAAAGAACTACATGGGAACCTGTCAGGACTACCAAGGGCTACATGGGAACTTGTCAAAACGACCAAGGGCTATATGGGAATCTGTCAGAACGACCAAGGGCTACATGGGAACCTGTCAGGACGACAAAGGTCTACAATGGAACCAGACAGAACGACCAAGAGCTACAAGTTAACCTGTCAGGAAGACCAAGGGCTACATGGGAACCTGTCAAGACGACCAAGGGCTACAAGGGAACCTGTCAGACCGACCAAGGGCTACATGGGAATCTGTCAGGACGACCATGGGTTACAAGGGAACCTGTCAGAACGACGAATGGCTACATGGGAATCTGTCAGAACGACCAAAGGCTACATAGGAACCTGTCAGGACGACCAGGAGGTACATGGGAACCTGTCAGGACGAGAAAGAGCTACATGGGAACCTGACAGGACGACCAGGGGCTACAAGGGAACCACTCAGAACGACCAAGAGCTACATGGAAATCTGTCAGAACGATCAAGGGCTACATGGGAACCTGTCATGACGACCAAGGGCGACAAGTTAACCTGTCAGGACGACCAAAGGCTACATGGGAACCTGTCAGGACGACCAAGGGCTACAAGGGAACCTGCCAGAACGACCAACGGCTAAATGGAAATCTGGCAGGACGACCAAGAGCTATGTGGGAACCAGTCAGAAGGACCAAGGGCTACAGGGGAATCTGTCATAACGACCAACGGCTACATGGGAATCTATCAGAACGACCAAGGGCTACACGGGAATCTGTCAGAACGACCAAGGGCTACATAGGAACCTGTCACGACGACAAAGGGCTACATGGGAACCTGTCAGGACGACCAATGGCTACAAGGGAACCAGTCAGAACGACCAAGAGCTACATGGGAATCTGTCGGAACGACCAATGGCTACATAGAAATCTGTCAGCACGATCAAGGGTTACATGGGAACCTGTCAGGACGACAAAGGGCTACATGGAAACCTGTCAGGACGACCAAGGGATACAAGTTATCCTGTCAGGACTACCAAAAGCTACATGGAAACCTGTCAGGACGACCAAGGGCTACAAGGGAAACTGTCAGAACGACCAACGGCTACATGGGAATCTGTCAGGACGACCAAGATCTTAGTGGGAACCTGTCAGAACGAACAAGGCCTATATGGGAATCTGTCAGAACGACCAAGGGCTACATGAGAACCTGTCAGCACGACCAAGGGCTACATGGGAATCTGTTAGGACGACCTAGGGCTACATAGGAACCTGTCATGACGACCAAGGGCTACATGAGAACCTGTCAGGATGACCAAGGGCTACATTTGAACTTGTCAGGAAAACCAAGGGCTACATGGGAACCTGTCAGAACGACAAAGGGCTACATGGGAACCTGTCAGGACGACCAAGGGCTAGATGAGAACCTGTCACAACGACGAAGGGCAACATGGGAACCTGTCAGGGCGACAAAGGGCTACATGGGAAACTGTCAGGACGACCAAGGGCTACAAGGGAACTTGTCAAGATTACAAAGGGCTATATGGGAATCTGTCAGAACAACAAATGTCTACATGTGAACCTGTCAGCACAACCAAGGCCTATATGGAAATCTGTCAGAACGACCAAGGGCTACATGTGAACCTGTCAGCACGGCCCAGGCCTACATGGGAACCTGTCAGAACGACCAAGGGCTTCATGGTAACCTGTCAGAACGACCAAGGGCTACATGTGAACCTGTCAGAACGACCAAGGGCTACATGTGAACCTGTCACAACGACCAAGGGCTACATGAGAATCTGTCAGAACGACGAAGGGTTACATGGGAACCTGTCAGAACGACCAAGGGCTACAAGGGAATTGGTCAAAACGACCAAGGGCTACATGAGAACCTGTCAGAACGACCAAGGGCTACATGGGAACCTGTCAGAACGACCAAGGGCTACATGGGAACCCGTCTGAACGACCAAGGGCTACATGGGAACCTGTTAGAACGACGAAGGGTTACATGGGAACCTGTCAGAACGACCAAGGGCTACAAGGGAATCGGTCAAAACGACCAAGGGCTACATGGGAACCTGTCAGAACGACCAAGGGCTACATTGGAACCTGTCAGAACGACCAAGGGCTACATGGGAACCCGTCAGAACGACCAAGGGCTACATGGGAACCTGTCAGAACGACGAAGGGTTACATGGGAACCTGCCAGAACGACCAAGGGCTACAAGGGAATCGGTCAAAACGACCAAGGGCTACATGGGAACCTGTCAGAACGACCAAGGGCTACATGGGAACCTGTCAGACCGACCAAGGGCTACATGGGAACCCTTCAGAACGACCAAGGGATATAGAAGTACAAAAAAAGAATGTAAACGGGGCTCCATGGAATGGCATGTAAAGCTCTCGCTTCAGAGTCGGAGGGCCTAGGTTCGATTCCCGGGTGGAAACATTTCGACGCGTTTCTTTGCACCTGTTGTTCTGTTCACCTGGCAAGTAGGTACCTAGGTATTAGTCGATTAGTGTGGGTCGAATCCTGAAGGACACGATTGAGGACTGCAATGGAAATAAGACAGGCAGTCCCTTTCTTGAGTTATCCTGGGCGGCTAACCCTCCGGGGTAAAAAATTCGAACAAAATCTTATCTTATCTTATTTTAACCCCTGCCTTAAACTGCATGGAAACGCTTTGCCACTCGAGGCGAAAAAGTTTTCTCTATTAAATGCCATTAATTTTGCATTAGTGTTGTGAGGGAAAAGTCTGTGAAATTACTGTTACAGTGTGTCTGTGAGTGACTGTTACAGTGTGTCTGTGAGTGACTGTTACAGTGTGTCTGTGAGTGGCTGTTACAATGTGTCTGTGAGTGGCTGTTACAGTGTGTCTGTGAGTGGCTGTTACAATGTGTCTGTGAGTGGCTGTTACAATGTGTCTGTGAGTGGCTGTTACAATGTGTCTGTGAGTGGCTGTTACAATGTGTCTGTGAGTGGCTGTTACAGTGTGTCTGTGAGTGGCTGTTACAATGTGTCTGTGAGTGGCTGTTACAATGTGTATGTGAGTGGCTGTTACAATGTGTCTGTGAGTATCTGTTACAGTGTGTCTGTGAGTGGCTGTTACAGTGTGTCTGTAAGTGGCTGTTACAATGTGTCTGTGAGTGGCTGTTACAATGTGTCTCCGCCATCACTGCCATCTAGCAGGCCGCTGTAAAACTTCAGATTCCTTCGGGTCTGAGGTTCTTTAGTTTCTTCTCCTGGTAGTAGAATCCATACCTGGTGTGGGTGGGAGTCTGGGAATCATGTCACCTGGTGTGGGTGGGAGTCTGAGAATCACTTCACCTGGTGTGGGTGGGAGTCTGGGAATCACTTCACCTGCTGTGGGTGGGAGTCTGGGAATCACTTCACATGGTGTGGGTGAGAGACTGGGAATCACTTCACCTGGTGTGGGTGGGAGTCTGGGAATCACTTCACATGGTGTAGGTGGTAGTCTGGGAATCACTTCACATGGTGTGGGTGGTAGTCTGGGAATCACTTCACCTGCTGTGGGTGGGAGTCTGGGAATCACTTCACTTGGTGTGGGTGGGAGTCTTGGAATCACTTCACTTGGTGTGGGTGGGAGTCTGGGAATCACTTCACTTGGTGTGGGTGGGAGTCTTGGAATCACTTCACTTGGTGTGGGTGGGAGTCTGGGAATCACTTCACCTGGTGTGGATAGGAGTCTGGGAATCACTTCACCTGGTGTGGGTGGGAGTCTGGGAATCACTTCACCTGGTGTGGGTGGGAGTCTGGGAATCACTTCACATGGTGTGGGTGGTAGTCTGGGAATCACTTCACCTGCTGTGGGTGGGAGTATGGGAATCACTTCACATGGTGTGGGTGGTAGTCTGGGAATCACTTCACCTGGTGTGGGTGGGAGTCTTGGAATCACTTCACTTGGTGTGGGTGGGAGTCTGGGAATCACTTCATCTGGTGTGGGTGGGAGTCTGGAAATCATTCCACCTGGTGTGGGTGGGAGTCTGACAAATCACTTCACCTGGTGTGGGTGGGAGTCTGGGAATCACTTCACTTGGTGTGGGTGGGAGTCTGGAATCACTTCACCTGGTGTGGGTGGGAGTCTGGAATCACTTCACCTGGTGTGGGTGAGAGTCTGGAAATCACTTCACCTGGTGTGGGTGGGAGTCTGACAAATCACTTTACCTGGTGTGGTGGGACTCTAGGAATCACTTCAACTAGTGTGGGTGGGAGTCTGGGAATCACTTCACCTGGTGTGGGTGGGAGTTTGGGAAATCACTTCACCTGATGTGGGTGGGAGTCTGGGAATCACTTCACCTGGTGTGGGTGGGAGTTTGGGAAATCACTTCACCTGATGTAGGTGGGAGTCTGGGTATCACTTCACCTGGTGTATGTGGGAGTCTGGGAATCACTTTACCTGGTGTGGGTGAGAGTCTGGGTATCACTTCACCTGGTGTGGGTGGGAGTCTGGGAATCACTTTACATGGTGTGGGTGAGAGTCTGGGTATCACTTCACCTGGTGTGGGTGGGAGTCTGGGAATCACTTCACTTGATGTGGGTGGGAGTCTGGGAATCACTTCACCTGGTGTGGGTGGGAGTCTGGGAATCACTTCACCTGGTGTGGGTGGGAGTCTGGGAATCACTTCACCTGGTGTGGGTGGATTCTGGGAATCACTTCACCTGGTGTGGTGGGAGTCTTGAATCAATTCACCTGGTGTGGGTGGGAGTCTGGGAATCACTTCACCTGGTGTATGTGGGAGTCTGGGAATCACTTTACCTGGTGTGGGTGAGAGTCTGGGTATCACTTCACCTGGTGTGGGTGGGAGTCTGGGAATCACTTTACATGGTGTGGGTGAGAGTCTGGGTACCACTTCAACTGGTGTGGGTGGGAGTCTGGGAATCACTTCACTTGATGTGGGTGGGAGTCTGGGAATCACTTCACCTGGTGTGGGTGGGAGTCTGGGAATCCCTTCACCTGGTGTGGGTGGGAGCCTGGGAATCACTTCACTTGATGTGTGTGGGAGTCTGGGAATCACTTCACCTGGTGTAAGTGGGAGTCTGGGAATCACTTCACCTGGTGTGGGTGGGAGTCTATAAATCACTTCACCTGGTGTGGGTGGGAGTCTGAAAATCACTTCACCTGGTGTGGGTGGGAGTCTGGAAATCACTTCACTTTATGTGTGTGGGAGTCTGGGAATCACTTCACCTGGTGTGGGTGGGAGTTTTGGAATCACTTCACTTTATGTGGGTGGGAGTCTGGGAATCACTTCATCTGGTGTGGGTGGGAGTCTGGAAATCATTTCACCTTGGGTGTGGAGTCTGACAAATCACTTCACCTGGTGTGGGTGGGAGTCTGGGAATCACTTCACTGGTGTGGGTGGGAGTCTGGAATCACTTCACCTGGTGTGGGTGGGAGTCTTGGAATCACTTCACCTGGTGTGGGTGAGTCTGGAAATCACTTCACCTAGTGTGGGTGGGAGTCTGACAAATCACTTTACCTGGTGTGGGTGGACTCTGGAATCACTTCAACTAGTGTGGTGGGAGTCTGGAATCACTTCACCTGGTGTGGGTGGGAGTTTGGAAATCACTTCACTTGTATTGGGTGGGAGTCTGGGAATCACTTCACCTGGTGTGGGTGGAGTTTGGGAATCACTTCACCTTTGTGGGTGGGAGTCTGGGATCACTTCACCTGGTGTGGTGGGAGTCTGGAATCACTTACCTGGTTGGGTGAGAGTCTGGGATCACTTCACCTGGTGTGGGGGGAGTCTGGGAATCACTTACATGGTGTGGGTGAGAGTCTGGGTATCACTTCACCTGGTGTGGGTGGAGTCTGGGAATCACTTCACTGATGTGGGTGGAGTCTGGGAATCACTTCACCTGGTGTGGGTGGGAGTCTGGGAATCCTTCACCTGGTGTGGTGGGAGCCTGGGAATCACTTCACTTGATGGTGGGGAGTTGGAATCATTTCACCTGGTGTAAGTGGGAGTCTGGGAATCACTTCACTTGGTGTGGGTGGGAGTCTGGAAATCACTTCACCTGGTGTGGGTGGGAGTCTGAAAATCACTTCACCTGGTGTGGGTGGGAGTCTGGAAATCACTTCACTTTATGTGGGTGGGAGTCTGGGAATCACTTCACCTGGTGTGGGTGGGAGTCTGGGAATCACTTCAAATATTGTGGGTGGGAGTTTGGGAAATCACTTCACCTGGTGTGGGTGGAAGTCTGGAAATCACTTCACCTGGTGTGGGTGGGAGTCTGGGAATCACTTCAAATATTGTGGGTGGGAGTTTGGGAAATCACTTCACCTGGTGTGGGTGGGAGTCTGAAAATCACTTCACCTGGTGTGGGTGGGAGTCTGGAAATCACTTCACTTTATGTGGGTGGAAGTCTGGGAATCACTTTACCTGGTGTGGGTGGGAGTCTGGGAATCACTTCAAATATTGTGGGTGGGAGTCTGGGAATCACTTCAAATATTGTGGGTGGGAGTTTGGGAAATCACTTCACCTGGTGTGGGTGGAAGTCTGGGAATCACTTCATCTGGTGTGGGTGGGAGTCTGGGAATCAATTCACATGGGTGGGTGGGAGTATGGAATCACTTCAAATGGTGTGAGGGGAGTCTGGGAATCACTTCACCTGGTGTGGGTGGGAGTCTGGAATCACTTCACCTGGTGTGGGTGGAGTCTGGGAATCACTTCACCTGGTGTGGGTGGGAGTCTGGGAATCAATTCACATGGTGTGGTGGGAGTTGGAATCACTTCAAATGGTGTGGGGAGTTGGAATCACTTCACCTGGTGTGGGTGGGAGTCTGGAATCACTTCACCTGTGTGGTGGGAGTCTGACAAATCACTTCACGGTGTGGTGGATCTGGAATCACTTTAACTAGTGTGGGTGGGAGTCTGGAAATCACTTCACCTGGTGTGGGTGGGAGTATGGAAATCACTTCACCTGGTGTGGGTGGGAGTCTGGGAATCACTTCACCTGGTGTGAGTGGGAGTCTGGGAATCTCTTTACCTGGTGTGGGTGTGAGTTTGGGAATCACTTCACCTAGTGTGGGTGGGAGTCTGGGAATCACTTCAAATGGTGTGGGTGGGAGTTTGGGAATCACTTCACCTGGTGTGGGTGGGAGTCTGGGAATCACTTCACCTGGTGGGAGTGGGAGTCTGGGAATCACTTGACCTGGTGTGGGTGGGAGTCTGGGAATCACTTCACCAGGTGTGGGTGGGAGTCTGGGAATCACTTCACCTAGTGTGGGTGGGAGTCTGGGAATCACTTCACCTGATGTGGGTGGGAGTCTGGGAGTCACTTCACCTGGTGTGGGTAGAAGCCTGGGATTCACTTCACCTGGTGTGGATGGGAGTCTTGGAATCAATTCACCTGGTGTGGGTGGGAGTCTGGAAATCACTTCACCTGGTGTGGGTGTGAGTCTGGAAATCCCTTCACATGTTGTAGGTGGGAGTCTGGAAATCACTTCACATGTTGTGGGTGGGTGTCTGGGAATCACTTCACATGTTGTGGGTGGGAGTTTGGGAAATCACTTCACCTTGTGTGGGTGAGTGTCTGGAAATCACTTCACCTGGTGTGGGTGGGAGTCTGACAAATCACTTCACCTGGTGTGGGTGGGAGTCTAGGAATCACTTCACCTGGTGTGGGTGGGAGTCTGGGAATCACTTCACCTGGTGTGGGTGGGAGTTTGGGAATCACTTCACCGGCTGTGGTTGGGAGTCTTGAAATCACTTCATCTGGTGTGAGTGGTAGTCTGGGAATCACTTCACCTGGTGTGGGCGGGAATCTGGGAATCACTTCACCTGGTGTGGGTGGTAGTCTGGGAATCACATTATCTGGTGTGGGTGGGAGTCTGAAAATCACTTCACCTGGTGTGGGTGGGAGTCTGGAAATCACTTCACCTGGTGTGGGTGGGAGACTGGGAATCACTTTACCTGATGTGGGTGTGATTCTGTGAATCACTTCACCTGGTGTGAGTGGTAGTATGGGAATCACTTCACCTGGTGTGAGTGGGAGTCTTCGAATCACTTCACATGTTGTAGGTGGAAGTCTGGGAATCACTTCACCTGGTGTGGGTGGGAGTCTGGGAAAAACTTCACCTGGTGTGGGTGGGAGTCTGGGTATCACTTCACCTGTTGTGGGTGAGAGTCTGGGTATCACTTCACCTGGTGTGGGTTGGAGTCTGGGTATCACTTCACCTGGTGTGGGTGGGAGTTTGGGAATCACTTCACCTGATGTGGGTGGGAGTCTGGGAATCACTTCAAATGGTGTGGGTGGGAGTTTGTGAAATCAATTCACCTGGTGTGGGTGGGAGTCTGGGAATCACTTCACCTGGTGTGGGTGGGAGTCTGGGAATCACTTCACCTGGTGTGGGTGGGAGTCTGGGAATCACTTCACCTGGTGTGGGTGGGAGTCTGGGAATCACTTCACCTGGTGTGGGTGGGAGTCTGGGAATCACTTCACATGGTGTGGGTGGGATTCTGGGAATCACTTCACCTGGTGTGGGTGGGAGTCTTGGAATCAATTCACCTGGTGTGGGTGGGAGTCTGGGAATCACTTCACCTGGTGTGGGTGGGAGTCTGACCAATCACTTCACCTGGTGTAGGTGGGAGTCTGGGAATCACTTCACCTGGTGTGGGTGGGAGTCTGGGTATCACTTCACCTGGTGTGGGTGAGAGTCTGGGTATCACTTCACCTGGTGTGGGTGAGAGTCTGGGTATCACTTCACCTGGTGTGGGTGGGAGTCTGGGAATCTCTTCACCTGGTGTGGGTGGGAGTCTGGGTATCACTTCACCTGGTGTGGGTGAGAGTCTGGGTATCACTTCACCTGGTGTGGGTGGGAGTCTGGGTATCACTTCACCTCCATTATTCTCCTGATCAGGTGAGGAGATCTACCAGGAATATTGCTTCATTTACTTTTTACATAACCTGGTTACCAGTAGTAACATTTAAGTTCAATTGCCATCTTTGTCTTTCTTCAATGATATACTTAATAACAATCTTGTAACCAGCGGTTTTTTTTTTTTTGTTCATTATGAGTTGTTGTGGTGGCGTGGTCATCCACAGTTGAGGCTTGACGGGAGGAACAACCCAGGGGACGGGAGGAACAACCCAGGCGACGGGAGGAACAACCCAGGCGACGGGAGGAACAACCCAAGGGACGGGAGGAACAACCCAGGCGTCGGGAGGAACAACCCAGGCGACGGGAGGAACAACCCAGGCGACGGGAGGAACAACCAGGCGACGGGAGGAACAACCCAGGCGACAGGAGGAACAACCCAGGCGACGGAAGGAACAACCCAGGCGACGGGAGGAACAACCCAGGCGACGGGAGGAACAACCCAGGCGACGGAAGGAACAACCCAGGCGACGGGAGGAACAACCCAGGCGACGGGAGGAACAACCCAGGGACGGGAGGAACAACCCAGGCGTCGGGAGGAACAACCCAGGCGACGGGAGGAACAACCCAGGCGACGGGAGGAACAACCCAGGCGACGGGAGGAACAACCCAGGCGACGGGAGGAACAACCCAGGCGACGGGAGGAACAACCCAGGCGACGGGAGGAACAACCCAGGCGACGGGAGGAACGACCCAGGCGACGGGAAGAACGACCCAGGCGACGGGAGGAACGACCCAGGCGACGAGAGGAACAACCCAGTCGACGGGAGGAACAACCCAGGCGACGGGAGGAACAACCCAGGCGACGGGAGGAACAACCCAGGCGACGGGAGGAACAACCCAGGCGACGGTAGGAACAACCCAGGCGACGGGAGGAACAACCCAGGCGACGGGAGGAACAACCCAGGCGACGGGAGGAACAACCCAGGCGACGGGAGGAACAACCCAGGCGACGGGAGGAACAACCCAGGGGACGGGAGGAACAACCCAGGCGTCGGGAGGAACAACCCAGGCGACGGGAGGAACAATCCAGGCGACGGGAGGAACAACCCAGGCGACGGGAGGAACAACCCAGGCGACGGGAGGAACAACCCAGGCGACAAATCACTTCACATGGTGTGGGTGGGATTCTGGGAATCACTTTAACTAGTGTGGGTGGGAGTCTGGAAATCACTTCACCTGGTGTGGGTGGGAGTATGGAAATCACTTCACCTGGTGTGGGTGGGAGTCTGGGAATCACTTCACCTGGTGTGAGTGGGAGTCTGGGAATCTCTTTACCTGGTGTGGGTGTGAGTTTGGGAATCACTTCACCTAGTGTGGGTGGGAGTCTGGGAATCACTTCAAATGGTGTGGGTGGGAGTTTGGGAATCACTTCACCTGGTGTGGGTGGGAGTCTGGGAATCACTTCACCTGGTGGGAGTGGGAGTCTGGAATCACTTGACCTGGTGGGTGGGAGTCTGGGAATCACTTCACCAGGTGTGGGTGGGAGTCTGGGAATCACTTCACCTAGTGTGGGTGGGAGTCTGGGAATCACTTCACCTGATGTGGGTGGGAGTCTGGGAGTCACTTCACCTGGTGTGGGTAGAAGCCTGGGATTCACTTCACCTGGTGTGGATGGGAGTCTTGGAATCAATTCACCTGGTGTGGGTGGGAGTCTGGAAATCACTTCACCTGGTGTGGGTGTGAGTCTGGAAATCACTTCACATGTTGTGGGTGGGAGTCTGGAAATCACTTCACATGTTGTGGGTGGGTGTCTGGGAATCACTTCACATGTTGTGGGTGGGAGTTTGGGAAATCACTTCACCTTGTGTGGGTGGGTGTCTGGAAATCACTTCACCTGGTGTGGGTGGGAGTCTGACAAATCACTTCACCTGGTGTGGGTGGGAGTCTAGGAATCACTTCACCTGGTGTGGGTGGGAGTCTGGGAATCACTTCACCTGGTGTGGGTGGGAGTTTGGGAATCACTTCACCTGCTGTGGTGGGAGTCTTGAAATCACTTCATCTGGTGTGAGTGGTAGTCTGGGAATCACTTCACCTGGTGTGGGCGGTAATCTGGGAATCACTTCACCTGGTGTGGGTGGTAGTCTGGGAATCACTTTACCTGGTGTGGGTGGGAGTCTGAAAATCACTTCACCTGTTGTGGGTGGGAGTCTGGAAATCACTTCACCTGGTGTGGGTGGGAGACTGGGAATCACTTTACCTGATGTGGGTGTGATTCTGTGAATCACTTCACCTGGTGTGAGTGGTAGTATGGGAATCACTTCACCTGGTGTGAGTGGGAGTCTTCGAATCACTTCACCTGTTGTAGGTGGAAGTCTGGGAATCACTTCACCTGGTGTGGGTGGGAGTCTGGGAAAAACTTCACCTGGTGTGGGTGGGAGTCTGGGTATCACTTCACCTGTTGTGGGTGAGAGTCTGGGTATCACTTCACCTGGTGTGGGTTGGAGTCTGGGTATCACTTCACCTGGTGTGGGTGGGAGTTTGGGAATCACTTCACCTGATGTGGTGGGAGTCTGGGAATCACTTCAAATGGTGTGGGTGGGAGTTTGTGAAATCATTCACCTGGTGTGGGTGGGAGTCTGGGAATCACTTCACCTGGTGTGGGTGGGAGTCTGGGAATCACTTCACCTGGTGTGGGTGGGAGTCCTGGGAATCACTTCACCTGGTGTGGGTGGGAGTCTGGGAATCACTTCACCTGGTGTGGGTGGGAGTCTGGGAATCACTTCACTGGTGTGGGTGGGATTCTGGGAATCACTTCACCTGGTGTGGGTGGGAGTCTTGGAATCAATTCACCTGGTGTGGGTGGGAGTCTGGGAATCACTTCACCTGGTGTGGGTGGGAGTCTGACCAATCACTTCACCTGGTGTAGGTGGGAGTCTGGGAATCACTTCACCTGGTGTGGGTGGGAGTCTGGGTATCACTTCACCTGGTGTGGGTGAGAGTCTGGGTATCACTTCACCTGGTGTGGGTGAGAGTCTGGGTATCACTTCACCTGGTGTGGGTGGGAGTCTGGGAATCTCTTCACCTGGTGTGGGTGGGAGTCTGGGTATCACTTCACCTGGTGTGGGTGAGAGTCTGGGTATCACTTCACCTGGTGTGGGTGGGAGTCTGGGTATCACTTCACCTCCATTATTCTCCTGATCAGGTGAGGAGATCTACCAGGAATATTGCTTCATTTACTTTTTACATAACCTGGTTACCAGTAGTAACATTTAAGTTCAATTGCCATCTTTGTCTTTCTTCAATGATATACTTAATAACAATCTTGTAACCAGCGGTTTTTTTTTTTTGTTCATTATGAGTTGTTGTGGTGGCGTGGTCATCCACAGTTGAGGCTTGACGGGAGGAACAACCCAGGGGACGGGAGGAACAACCCAGGCGACGGAGGAACAACCCAGGCGACGAGGACAACCCAAGGGACGGGAGGAACAACCAGGCGTCGGGAGGAACAACCCAGGCGACGGAGGAACACCAGGCGACGGGAGGAACAACCCAGGCGACGGGAGGAACAACCCAGGCGACTGGAGGAACAACCCAGGCGACGGTAGGAACAACCCAGGCGACGGGAGGAACAACCCAGGCGACGGGAGGAACAACCCAGGCGACGGAAGGAACAACCCAGGCGACGGGAGGAACAACCCAGGCGACGGGAGGAACAACCAAGGGACGGGAGGAACAACCCAGGCGCGGGAGGAACAACCCAGGCGACGGGAGGAACAACCCAGGCGACGGAGGAACAACCCAGGCGACGGGAGGAACAACCCAGGCGACGGGAGGAACAACCCAGGCGACGGGAGGAACAACCCAGGCGACGGGAGGAACAACCCAGGCGACGGGAGGAACGACCCAGGCGACGGGAAGAACGACCCAGGCGACGGGAGGAACGACCCAGGCGACGAGAGGAACAACCCAGTCGACGGGAGGAACAACCCAGGCGACGGGAGGAACAACCCAGGCGACGGGAGGAACAACCCAGGCGACGGGAGGAACAACCCAGGCGACGGAGGAACACCCAGGCGACGGGAGGAACAACCCAGGCGACGGGAGGAACAACCCAGGCGACGGGAGGAACAACCCAGGCGACGGAGAACAACCAGGCGACGGGAGGAACAACCCAGGGACGGGAGGAACAACCCAGGCGTCGGGAGGAACAACCCAGGCGACGGGAGGAACAATCCAGGCGACGGGAGGAACAACCCAGGCGACGGGAGGAACAACCCAGGCGACGGGAGGAACAACCCAGGCGACGGGAGGAACAACCCAGGCGACGGGAGGAACGACCCAGGCGACGGGAAGAACGACCCAGGCGACGGAGGAACGACCCAGGCGACGAGAGGAACAACCCAGTCGACGGAGGAACAACCCAGGCGACGGGAGGAACAACCAGGCGACGGGAGGAACAACCCAGGCGACGGGAGGAACAACCCAGGCGACGGAGGAACACAGGCGACGGGAGGAACAACCCAGCCGACGGGAGGAACAACCCAGGCGACGGGAGGAACAACCCAGGCGACGAGAGGAACAACCCAGGCGACGGAGGAACAACCCAGTCGACGGGAGGAACAACCCAGGCGACGGAGGAACAACCCAGGCGACGGGAGGAACAACCCAGGCGACGGGAGGAACAACCCAGGCGACGGGAGGAACAACCCAGGCGACGGGAGGAACAACCCAGGCGACGGGAGGAACAACCCAGGCGACGGAGGAACAACCCAGGCGACGGGAGGAATAACCCAGGCGACGGAGGAACAACCCAGGCGACGGGAGGAACAACCCAGGCGACGGGAGGAACAACCCAGGCGACGGGAGGAACAACCCAAGCGACGGGAGGAACAACCCAGGCGACGATAGGAACAACCCAGGCGACGGGAGGAACAACCCAGGCGACGGGAGGAACAACCCAGGCGACGGGAGGAACAACCCAGGCGACGGGAGGAACAACCCAGGCGACGGGAGGAACGACCCAGGCGACGGGAGGAATAACTCAGGCGACGGGAGGAACAACCCAGGCGACGGGAGGAACGACCCAGGCGACGGGAGGAACAACCCAGGCGACGGGAGGAACAACCCAGGCGACGGGAGGAACAACCCAGGCGACAGGGAGGAACGACCCAGGCGACGGGAGGAACAACCCAGGCGACGGGAGGAACAACCCAGGAGACGGGAGGAACGACCCAGGCGACGGAAGAACAACCCAGGCGACGGGAGGAACGACCCAGGCGACGAGGAGGAACAACCCAGTCGACGGGAGGAACAACCCAGGCGACGGGAGGAACAACCCAGGCGACGGAGGAACAACCCAGGCGACGGGAGGAACAACCCAGGCGACGAGAGGAACAACCCAGGCGACGGGAGGAACAACCCAGGCGACGGGAGGAACAACCCAGGCGACGGGAGGAACAACCCAGGCGCGGGAGGAACAACCCAGGCGACGGAGGAACAACCAGGCGACGGAGAGGAACAACCCAGGCGACGGGAGGAACAACACAGGCGACGGAGGAACAACCCAGCCGACGGGAGGAACAACCCAGGCGACGGGAGGAACAACCCAGGCGACGGGAGGAAAACCCAGGCGACGGGGAGGAACAACCCAGTCGACGGAGGAACAACCCAGGCGACGGGAGGAACAACCCAGGCGACGGGAGGAACAACCCAGGCGACGGGAGGAACAACCCAGGCGACGGGAGGAACAACCCAGGCGACGGGAGGAACAACCCAGGCGACGGGAGGAACAACCCAGGCGACGGGAGGAACAACCCAGGGACGGGAGGAACAACCCAGGCGACGGGAGGAACAACCAGGCGACGGGAGGAACAACCCAGGCGACGGGAGGAACAACCCAGGCGACGAGAGGAACAACCCAGGCGACGGGAGGAACAACCCAGGCGACGGGAGGAACAACCCAGGCGACGGGAGGAACAACCCAGGCGACTTGAGGAACAACCCAGGCGACGGGAGGAACAACCCAGGCGACGGGAGGAACAACCCAGGCGACGGGAGGAATAACCCATGCGACGGGAGGAACAACCCAGGCGACGGAAGGAACGACCCAGGCGACGGGAGGAACAACCCAGGCGACGGGAGGAACAACCCAGGCGACGGGAGGAACAACCCAGGCGACGGGATGAACGACCCAGGCGACGGGAGTTACGACCCAGTCGACGGGAGGAACAACCCAGGCGACGGGAGGAACAACCCAGGCGACGGGAGGAACAACCCAGGCGACGGGATGAACGACCCAGGCGACGGGAGGAACAACCCAGGAGACGGGAGGAACAACCCAGGAGACGGGAGGAACAACCCAGGTGACGGGAGGAACAACCCAGGAGACGGAGGAACAACCCAGGAGACGGGAGGAACAACCCAGGCGACGGGAGGAACAACCCAGGCGACGGGAGGAACAACCCAGGAGACGGGAGGAACAACCCAGGAGACGGGAGGAACAACCCAGGCGACGGGAGGAACAACCCAGGCGACGGGATGAACGACCCAGGCGACGGGAGGAACAACCCAGGAGACGGGAGGAACAACCCAGGAGACGGGAGGAACAACCCAGGTGACGGGAGGAACAACCCAGGAGACGGGAGGAACAACCCAGGAGACGGGAGGAACAACCCAGGCGACGGGAGGAACAACCCAGGCGACGGGAGGAACAACCCAGTAGACGGGAGGAACAACCCAGGAGACGGGAGGAACAACCCAGGCGTCGGGAGGAACAACCCAGGCGACGGGATGAACGACCCAGGCGACGGGAGGAACAACCCAGGAGACGGGAGGAACAACCCAGGAGACGGAGGAACAACCCAGGTGACGGGAGGAACAACCCAGGAGACGGGAGGAACAACCCAGGAGACGGGAGGAACAACCCAGGCGACGGGAGGAACAACCCAGGCGACGGGAGGAACAACCCAGGAGACGGGAGGAACAACCCAGGAGACGGGGCTGACTGCAACATAGCGACTCCGCATCTTACCTTTGATATGTGAACTGACATAGTATTAAACAGTACTGACAGAAGCTACGTCATCAACGTAACATAAGACCAACACCTCCTACCCAGGATAACTAACATCATTGACACAATGCATCTTAAAAGGTCTCCTGGACCTACAATATTCTCATGTCTTAAGATCTCGCTGGAACCAATTAGCTGCCAACTTGTTTTTGATTTAAATATACTTATTATTTGTTTTCATTATTCTTCCTCTAGTTATTCATTATTTTTCGGAAGTCGTTCCCCTGACAGTGTGTTTTTCCATATTTTGTCGGTATCACTATTCCATTTTTCAACTGTAAGTCGTAACTACTATAGACGTAAATACTCAGTGTTTTGTTTACCCATAATGCTACCTATTAACACCCTTAATGCTACCCATTAACACCCATAATGCTACCCATTAACACCCATAAAGCTACCCATTAACACCAATAATGCTATCCATTAACACCCATACTGCTACACATTATCATCCATAATGCTACCCATTAATACCAGTACTGCTACCATTAACACCCATAATGCTACCCATTAACACCAATAATGCTACCCTTTAACACTCATAATGCTACCCATTAACACCCATAATGCTACCCATTAACACATATAATGCAACCCATTAACACATATACTGCTACTCATTAACACCGATAATGCTACCCATTAACACACATAATGCTACCCATTAACTCCCATAATTCTACCCAATAACACCCATAATGCTACCCATTAACACCCATACTGCTACCCATTAACACCCATACTGCTACCCTTTACCACCCATAATGCTACCCATTATCACCCATAATGCTACCCATTACGACCATACTGCTACCCATTAACACCAATAATGCTACCCATTAACACCCATACTGCTACACATTAACACCCATATTGCTACCCATTAACACCCATACTGCTACTCTTTAACACCCCATAATGCTACCCATTATCACCCATAATGCTACCCATTAACGCCCATACTGCTACCTATTAACACCCATAATGCTATCCATTAACACCCATACTGCTACACATTAACACCTATAATGCTACCCATTATCACACATAATGCTACCAATTAACGACCATACTGCTACCCATTAACACCAATAATACTACCCATTAACACCCATACTGCTACACATTAACACCAATAATGCTACCCATTAACACCCATACTGCTACCCATTAACACCCATACTGCTACCCTTTACCACCCATAATGCTACCCATTATCACCCATAATGCTACCCATTACGACCATACTGCTACCCATTAACACCAATAATGCTACCCATTAACACCCATACTGCTACACATTAACACCCATATTGCTACCCATTAACACCCATACTGCTACTCTTTAACACCCCATAATGCTACCCATTATCACCCATAATGCTACCCATTAACGCCCATACTGCTACCTATTAACACCCATAATGCTATCCATTAACACCCATACTGCTACACATTAACACCTATAATGCTACCCATTATCACACATAATGCTACCAATTAACGACCATACTGCTACCCATTAACACCAATAATACTACCCATTAACACCCATACTGCTACACATTAACACCAATAATGCTACCCATTAACACCCATACTGCTACCCTTTAACACTCATAATGCTACCCATTATCACCCATAATGCTACCCATTAACGCCCATACTGCTACCCATTAACACCCATAATGCTATCCATTATCACCCATAATGCTACCCATTAACGACCATACTGCTACCCATTAACACCAATAATGCTACCTAATAACACCCATACTGCTACCTATTAACACCCATAATGCTACCCATTATCACCCATAATGCTACCCATTAACGACCATACTGTTACCCATTAACACCCATTATGCTACCCATTATCACCCATAATCCTACCCATTAACGACCATACTGCTACCCATTAACACCAATAATGCTACCCATTAACGCCCATACTGATATCCATTAACACCCATAATACTACCCATTATCACCAATAATGCTACCCATTATCGACCATACTGCTACCCATTAACACCAATAATGCTACCCATTAATGTCCATACTACTACCCATTAACTCCCATAATGCTACCCATTATCATCTATAATGCTATTTATTAACACCCATAACGCTTCCCATTAACATCCATAATGCTACCCATTATCACCCATAATGCTACCCATTAACGACCATACTGCTACCCATTAACACCAATAATACTACCCATTAACATATACTTTTGTATTCATTTAATATATATTCTTTATTTTAAAAGGATTGGAGAACTTACTTAGCTTCCTCTATAGCTCTGTCATAGTAGGTTTGTGCATTTTGGAAACCAGAAATGAAATAAGCATTGGCCATCATCAGGAATACGTGGGGTAATTCTTTGTTCTTGCACCTAGAGCTGTTCACCAACTCATTATACCGATCTAGAGCTTTTCGGTAGTTGCCTCTCTGATACGAGGTGTCCGCTTCATTGATACCTTCTGTTTCATCCTCCTGCAAAAACGACAAATTCGTATTAATACTGTCATCAATTTTCTGCCTTTTCCACACATGTTTATTATAATTAAACTTCTTTTTTATTATAATAATATAATTCAGGATAAACTTCCTTCCCAAGGAGTTGTTTGATGGGAATAAAGGAACCAGTGAAGGCTTCAACTCACTTGCCATCTTTTTATTTACAATTACCTGAGTCTTGTCTGGTGGTAATGAGAGGTACATTGTCCCAGGATTTAGATACCTTCCTATCCTGGGATTACACCTTGCTATCCTGGGATTACACCTTGCTATCCTGGGATCACACCTTGCTATCCCTTCCTCTCCTAGCACATGCAGTGGTTCCCATGAATACACATTAATATTGTCAATCACACTTTTCCTGCTATTTACTAACATCTGCTGCAACAATGCATGTGTATGCAGCAGATGTTAGTAAATATCAGGTAAACATCAGATAAAACTTTAATTGTTGATAGACGTGCATTAGACATATGTATAATTACATACATACAGGAGTTGCAGATAGGTGAGTGGTCGGTGTAACGAGTGTACAGTACTGTTGTCATTTCTGAAGTGAAGACTGGCCAGAGAGGCACCAAGGAAATGTTACGAGGAAGAGACGATAATGTAAAAACAAAAACAAAAAGAAAAAGCAGGAAATGGGAGAGGAGGAACGAAGAAATGTACTTACAGACAATAAACCGTTTAAGTTGTGTTTCCTTGCTTGGTCTGCGTAACTAACTGCCTCTGTCAATGAGAGATAATATCATTGTCAAGCAGACAGCAGACATACTATCACCTACACCAGGGTCATTAAAACTGCATGTGACCTTAATACCAATAGTCAAGAATACCTTAACTACACAAATTTGGATTAAATTCTCGAGATATATGTACTATAAAATATATTTTTGTGTATATAACGTCTGTGCTTCACACTCTGTCAGTCTAAAATATATAAATGACAGAAAACATTTTTCAGATATCCGTCTGTTGGAGAATAATTAGTTCATTAACAACCTGTCAGTTTGATAAGACACATGTGGAACACTGAGGTGTGTTTATTCAGAAACGTTGTACCTAAACAGTTGGTTTCTTCAGTCTAGTACAGAGGAAGCAGCAGAAGCAATAGAAATGTAAAGACGATATAATCAGTCCATTACTCTCGACGACGTAGTTTAGAGGTGGTCAGTCCCTCGGTCTGGAGAAGAATTCTGCTCCATAGTCTGGAAAAATGTGAAGCTGAACGAAGAGATGAGAGAAGAGATGAGCGAGGAGATGAGAGAAGAAATGAGAGAAGTGATGGAATAAAGTTGGACATGTCTTACTTATCAACGTGTCAGTATTGAAACCATTATCATATTCACAGTTCTAAAGCTTATCTGATTCCCGACATAATAAAATGTTTGTTCTTTGGTGCATCGCTTTGTGCCCTAAACAAGAAAAATGCAGGAAATAGGTCTATAGCTGAAAGCTACACTAATCACCTCCTTGTTTCTGAAGTTGCTGTCTGAAGTATTTGAAAAGAGGCGACTACGTTGCTTCAGCCAAACTAACTTGGTTTTGGAGTCTGACAAGAGTGATGAACAGTGGTTCATGCGGCAAAAATTAAAACTAGACTGTGTCCTTGCTAGACACGGCAAGCAGTCGATGGTCCACACTGGGGAGCATGAAATAAATTCAACGGAGGATGTTCAACAAGGATATCTTCTCGCCCCCATTTCTCGTCTATATAAAGTGTAAAGAGATCTATGTAGGATTTACAAGCAAAGTAAACACCTGTTTCGTGGATGATGGTGCACCAACTAGAAGAAACAATCTGCTTGACTTAGTTCTTGCCAGCAAGAAATCACTAATTTATAATCTTGAGGTTAATGATGAGCTTTATGGAAAGCGATCACAAATCACTTAGTTTCAATATAATATGGAATTACCCAAATAACTTCAATCAAGTCTCTGTTCCAGACTTTCGCTTGGCCGATTTCATGGGACTGAGAAATTATCTATGTGGGCAAAATTGGAACAACCTGACTATGGGTTAGGTAGGTGGAGTTGATTGCCAACATGACGTTTTTCAGAGCATAGTTCTAGCTGCCAAAACAACTTATGTTCTTAGTATGGAATATAGATAAACCAAAAATGATCCCAAATGGATAAGCAATAGATTAAAACATATCTTTGGTCAAAAGAGAGGCATATATAGGAGTATCAAAAGAGGGATAGGCAGTTCAGAAATGAATATATTCGACTAACGAGAGACATAAAAAAAAAGGAATAAGAAAAGCTAAAAGAGATTATGAGGCTAATTTCGCAAGGGATTCGAAGACTAACCCAAAAGATTTCTTTCAGGTATACAGAAGTAAAATTAGGGACAAGATAGGTCCACTCAAAAATAACTCAGGTCAGATCACTGACAGTGATAAGGAAATGTGTGAATTTTTTAACTCTTATTTCCTCAGTTTATATGCAGGAAGATACTAGCGAAATTCCAAAAATCATAAATTATATTTGTCTGGTAATCAGACAAATAGAGAAATTAAAACTGAACAAATCTCCAGGCCCTGATGAACTGTTTGCGTGGGTTCTAAAGGAATGTAAAGAGGAACTTAGCAAACCTTCGGCTAGTCCTTTCAACATATAACTACAAACTGGAAAATGGCAAATGTAATACCTCTTTACAAAGCAGGAGACTGGTCCTTAGCTTCTAACTATAGACCAACAAGCCTTACCTCCATATTGGGAAAAAAATATGGACTCAATAATTGCCTAGGTAATTCATAGCTATCTTTAAAACCATAAATTGATTTATGAATCTCAACACGGTTTTACAAAGGGACGTTCCTGTCTTTCGAATTTACTAACTTTCTTCACTAAGATATTTGAGGAGGTATATATATATATATATATATATATATATATATATATATATATATATATATATATATATATATATATATATATATATATGTCGTGGCCGATTAGTAAAAACTGGTCAATTAGCAAGAACTCATCGAAAATTAAGTCCTTTCTAAAATTTTCTCTATACGTTTAAAGATATATTTTTTCCTTTATGTTAATGTAAGAATTTATAATTTTGTACCAAGAGAAACTTTGAAAACCTACCTAACCTTATTACAACAAGCGCAATTTAATTTAGCCTAACCCGACTAAATATATTTTAGATATGTTAACATTAATTTATTAATAAAGAAACACAATGGAATATATTTTTTTCGTTATGTTCAGAATGATTTAGACGAAATTATTGCATACACAAATTTTCACTTGTCTTATATGGCAAGGTGAGCGTTGCTATTTAAGCCAAAATCGCAAGTTTTACCTAATCGGCACGACATATATATATATATATATATATATATATATATATATATATATATATATATATATATATATATATATATATATATATATATATATATATATACATATATTTATATATTTATATATTTATATATGTATATATATATATATATATATATATATATATATATATATATATATATATATATATATATATATATATATATATATATATATATATTTTTTTTTTTTTTTATTAACACATCGGCCGATTCCCACCAAGGCAGGGTGGCCGAAAAAGAAAAACTTTCATCATCATTCACTCCATCACTGTCTTGCCAGAAGGGTGCTTTACACTACAGTTATAAAACTGCAACATTTACACCCCTCCTTCAGAGTGCCGGCACTGTACTTCCCATCTCCAGAACTCAAGTCCGGCCTGCCGGTTTCCTGAATCCCTTCATAAATGTTACTTTGCTCACACTCCAACAGCACGTCAAGTATTAAAACCATATGCCTCCATTCACTCCTATCAAACACGCTCACACATGCTTGCTGGAAGTCCAAGCCCTCGCACAAAAACTTCCTTTACCCCTCCCTCCAACCTTCCTAGGCCGACCCCTACCCCGCCTTCCCTCCACTACAGATTTATACACTCGAAGTCACTCTGTCTCGTTCCATTCTCTCTACATGTCCAAACCACCTCAACAACCCCTCCTCAGCTCTCTGGACAATCGTTTTGGTAATCCCGCACCTCCTCCTAATTTCCAAACTCCGAATTCTCTGCATTATATTCACACCACACATTGACCTCAGACATGACATCTCCACTGCCTCCAGCCTTCTCCTCGTTGCAACATTCATCACCCATGCTTCACACCCATATAAGAGCGTTGGTATAACTATACTCTCATACATTCCTCTTTACTTCCATGGACAAGGTTCTTTGTCTCCACAGACTCCGAAGTGCTCCACTCACCCTTTTCCCCTCATCAATTCTATGATTCACCTCATCCTTCATAGACCCATCCGCCGACATGTCCACTCCCAAATATCTGAATACATTCACCTCCTCCATACTCTCTCCTCCAATCTGATATCCAATCTTTCGTCACCTATTCTTTTTGTTATCCTCATCACCTTACTCTTTCCTATATTCACTTTCAATTTTCTTCTTTTACACACCCTACCAAATTCATCCACCAACCTCTGCAGCTTCTCTTCAGAATCTCCCAAAGCACAGTGTCATCAGCAAAAGCAACTGTGACAACTCCCACTTTGTATTTGCTTCTTTATCTTTTAGCCTAACACCTCTTGCCAAGACCCTCGCATTCACTTCTTACAACCCCATCTATAAATATATTGAACAACCACGGTGACATCACACATCCTTGTCTAAGGCCCACTTTTACTGGGAAATAGTCCCCTTCCTCCTACACACTCTAACCTGAGCCTCACTATCCTCATAAAAACTCTTCACTGCTTTCAGTAACCTTCCTCCTATTCCATACACCTGCAACATCTGCCACATTGCCCCCTATCTACCCTATCATTCCAAATCCATAAATGCCACAAAAACATCTTTACCCTATCCAAATACTGCTCACCTATATGTTTCACTGTAAACACTTGGTCTCACACCCCTACCCTTCCTAAAGCCCCTTGTTCATCTGCTATCCTGCTTTCTGTTTACTTTAATTCTCTCAATAACTCTACCATACACTTTACCAGGTACACTCAACAGACTTATTCCCCTATAATTTTTGCATCTCTTTGTCCCCTTGCCTTTATACAAAGGAACAATACACGCTCTCTGCCAATCCCTAGGTACCTTACCCTCTTCCATACATTTATTAAATAATAGCACCAACCACTCCAAAATTATATCCCCACCTGCTTTTAACATTT